>JAJPUD010005935.1:0-64261 GCA_023553655.1 Myrmecobius fasciatus | reverse complement strand
AGATGACTCTGAGAGCTGAATGGAGATGGGCTGGAGAAGGGAAGGACTCCAGTCAGAAGGCTACTACGACAGTGGAGATGTGAGGTGATAAGGGCCTACAGGTGGGGGCAGTGTCGGAGATGAGAGATATCAACAAGGTAGAACCAACAGAACTTGACAATAAATGGGATAGGTGAAGTGAAAGTGAGGAGCTGAGAAGGACAGTTAAATTGGAAGCCTGAATAATTGGAAGATTGGTGATGTGTAATAGGAAAGTTCTAAAGAGGTAAGAATTTGAAGGGAAAGAGAGTTTGGTTTTAGATATGATGTTTACTGGATAGCCACTTTGAAATGTCTAATAGGTAGCTGGAGATGAAAGACTGGAGGTCAGCAGAGAGATCAGGGAAAGATAAACAGATAGGAGGATAACCTGCAAAGAGATGATCATTGAATCCATGGCCGCTGATGAAATCAATAAGGGAAATAGGGAAGGTCCAGGATGGAACCCTGGGGGACACTCCTGGTTAATGGATACAACCTGGATGATGATCCAGCAAAGTTTGAGACTGAGAGTGGTCGAATAAGCAGGACGATAACCAGGAGAGAGCAGTATCATGAAAATCCAGAGAGAAGCAAGTATGAAGGACCAGAAGGTGATTAGTTGATCAGTAACTATGAAGAGGTCAAGAAGACAGATTAAAAAAAAAGGACATTGGATCTGCAAATCCAGAGATCATTGGTAATTTTACTTCTTCTATCTCTACCACAGTCTCAGCATAGGACTGCACCCATAGGAGATGTTCAATAAAACTTATTGATAAATATTAATTTGTTGGGAAAACATTTAGAATTTATTCCATTGATTTTTCCCCTCTCAGGGTTCAAAGAAAAATGAATAATTCAATCTGAGATAATGTCAGCTCCCAACAGTGAGACTTGGGCCTTTAGAAAGACTTCCATGCCCTTCTCTGAAAAAATAGATATCTCTTTGTGAGAACACTAAATTCAGACCTTAGAAGGCTTTTAAAACATTATTAGGGAAGATAGATTGACCCTGTTTTGGGACAGCTCTCTCCTTGCATGGAGGAGAGAGCTGTGGTTCTCAATAACTATGCTGCTATAGCACCTGAAGTATGCTGAAGAATAACACCAAAAGACCTGGAAGGCTTGGTTAGTGAAGACCCAGAAGCCATCCAGACAGTTAGTTGCATTTGAAGGATAAAAGTGAATATTCTCAGCCCAAAGATCTGAACTTACTTTTAATGCAACACACTGTTTTTCTGCCTTCCTCCCTTCTTCCTTTTTTTCTTATCTCACTCCATCCCCCCTCAGTCACCCTTGTTATCTCTGAATCCAGAGGTGTCAAACTTACTGCATGCAAAACTTCCCAGGCAAACCAGATTAAAATGTAATTGAGAATGTTTAATGAAATAAGTAAAACACAACACGATATGTGTGTGTATAAAAAATGTTAATTTGTTGTTTCCTAAGTCAATATGCCACCATTGCCTAATAAACCACCAGAATTCCATCTTCATTTTGCTGATGGGAATCCTTTGCAAACTAAGTAGATTTCCCACCAGAGAATATCACCAAAATAACAGAGAAGGAAAACAAAGTGGTAGCTAAGTTTAACTTTGTCTAGAATCCTCCAGGGAAAAACAACCTTTCCAGTGATGACTTTCAGAAATAGGCTTACTCTTTTTTGACTAATACAGTTTTGGGCAAATCAGTATCAAAAAAAGACACTACTAGGGGTTTTATTGCTCACAAACATGTAGTGTTCCAGTTTATCAAGCTCTTCTCTTTGCATGTGTCTCGAGAGCCTTATCAGGTTACTAAGGCTTGGGGAAGCTCTCTTGTTACAAAGTGAGGATTCTATCAACTTATTAATGGGAGAGGGTTTCTGGAGAATTGTCTGACCCTGACTTGATGAAACACTAGGAGCTTTGGGAGTCTAAGTTCTAGGGATGGGATTGTGGGAGAGAAGTATACAAGGCTGTGGGTTAGAATGGTACCATTTATAGATCTTTTCTTTACCAAGCACCAATAAGAGTCTGAAATGCTTTTTAACTGAATTGAGGAATGGAAGAAAGGAAACCTTTAACTCTGGTTGGGTTCTCCAAATATATCTTCACCAGTATTAATAATTTGTTCTTATCTTTTTGAATGAGATTTATATAGAATCAGTTTTGGTACAAATTAATCTCATATTATTATTCTTTTATAGTTAACATTCCAAAGGTTACTATACAGGTGAATAAAATAACCAGATAGCACCACCGTATAGCAGATAAAAGAAAGATCTTAAGACTCAGGAGAACCTTTGTCCAAATCTTGCCCCAGATACTTTCCAGCAATGTGACACTAGGAAAGTTACTCCTCATATCAGTAACATGAAAGGGTTAGACTATGTGGTTACAAGGCCCCTTCTAGCTCCAAATATGTGATCTATTTACTCTGTTCTGAAGTTGAAGAAAAGTGTTAGTATTCAAACTTACCCTCTACAGACTCACAGAAAATATCCTTAGTTGAATACCAGCAATACTCAGGATGTATAGATTTTGTCCTTTCTTTTTCTTTTTTTTCTCTTAAATTATGTTTCATAGGCTTTAACTGGAGGTAAGCTACTTCTAGTTCCACTCTACAAATCCAATGGTGTATACATATTATTAAGTTATATTACTGTCAGCCAGTCCATTAACATTTATTAAGCACCTACTATTTGTCAAGCATTATGCTTAGTACTTATTATTTTTTTTATTAAAGCTTTTTATTTGCATAACATATGTATGGGTAGTTCCTCACCATTGATCTCCATTTCAAAATTTACCCCCAGTCCCCTCCCCTCCCCTAGATGGCAGGAAGTCCACTACATGTTAAAAATGATAAAATACTTGACAAGTTGTTTTGCAAGAAAAATCCTATCTACAAGAAAAAAACATAATCAGAGAAAGGAAACACAATGCAAGCAAACATCATTAGAGAGCATGAAAATGTTCTATTGTGGTCCACATTTCATATCCCTCTTTCTGGGTGTATATGGCTTTCTTCGCTGAACAATTGGAACTGGTTTGAGACATTTCTTTGTTGTAGAGAGCCATGTCCATCAGAGTTGATCATCATATAGTATTGTTGTTGCTGTGTATAATGATCTCTTGGTTCTGCTCATTTCACTCAGCATCAGTTCATGCGAGTCTCTCCAGGCCTCTCTGAAATCGTCCTGCTGATCATTTCTTACAGAACAATAATATTCCATAACGTTCATGTACCATAATTTATTCAGCCACTCTCCAACTGAAGGGCATCCATTCAGTTTCCAGTTTCTAGACACTACAAAAAGGGCTGCCACAAACATTCTACGCTTAGTACTTAGAATGCAAAAAAAGGCAAAAAGATAGTCCCTGTTTTTAAGGAACTCACAGACTAATCCCTAATTGAGGGAGCACATACAAACAACTGTTTACAAATCAGATGTATACAGGTTAAATTGGAAATAATCAACAAAGGAAAGACACTAAAATTAATGGGTATCAAGAACAGCTCCTTGCTGAAGGTGAGAATTTAGTGAGAACATGAAGAAATTCAGGCAAAGATAAGGAAAGAGAGTATTCCAAGCGTGGGAGGGAGCTACTGAAAATGCCCATTGTTGGAAGATGGAATATCTTACCAATGAAATAGCATGAAAGCCAGATCTAAGCTAGATCTGAGTATGTTTCAGAGAAGAGTAGTACAAAGTAAAAGAAGCTTGGAAAGCTGGAGTAGGGGCTTGGTTATAAAACATGTTAAAAAGGCAAGAAGATGATTATATATTTGCTCTTGGGGGTGATAGGAAGTCACTGAAATTTATTCAGTATCAGAGGATGATGTGGTCAGACGAGCTTTAGGAAGAGAGCTTTGATATCTGAGGGGAAGAGGAGTAGGGAAAGGCTTGAAGCAGGTAAACTTCCAGTTAACTACTGCCGTTCTGGCTGCCAAGGGCTGTTTTTTTCATGTTTGCAACATCTCTTACATAGGACCCCTTCTCTCCTCTGGCACTGCTACCACCAGAGTACAGAAAAAACAGCCCTTGGTAGCAGTTAGATATATGAAGTAAATGCAAGAGAGAAATAGAGGAAGATACCAACGATGGGAGTCTAGGTAACTGGAAAGATATTGGTGCCCTCAACAGTAACAGGGAAGTTCAGAAGAGGGGAGAATCTGAGGAAGGGGAAAAAATGTTTAAGATGTCTATAGGACTGTCAGTTTGAGACATTTATTGGGCAACTGGGAAATGTGAAGTTGGAGGTCAGTGAAAAGGTTAGGGCTGGATAAAGAGATTTGTGAATCAAAGTTATAGAGATGATAACTGAATCCTAGGGAACTGATGAGGCTGGGTGAAATAGCACAGAAGGAGAAGATCCAGGACAGACACCTATGGGACACCCATGGTTACAGGGCATGACTTGGAGGAAGAACCAACAGAGGAAACTGAAGTGTGGTCACATAGGTAGAATGAGAACCAAAAGAGAAGTAGTGACCTGAAAACTTAAGAGAGAAGAGAAAATAAAAGAGAAGAGGATGATTAACAGTGTCAAAGGCTACAGAAGAAAGATGAGTAAATGTCATTAAATTTGGCAATTAAAATATCAATAATAAGGGGCAGCTAGGTGGCATTGTGGATAGAGCACCAGCCCTGAAGTCAGGAGGAACTGAGTTCAAATCTGGTCCGAGACACTTTACAATTCCTAGCTGTGTGACCCTGGGCAAGTCACTTAACCCCAATTGCCTCAGCAAATAGTAACTTGAAGAGAACAATTAAGTGATGTTTATTTGTTCCAAAAATATTTCTGTAGGATTTTGAGCTATTTATCATGTTCCTTAAGAAATGTATATTAATGTTTAGAAGAACTACATATGTTAAACCAATAATGAATTGCTTGCTGTCTTGAGGAAGGGGAAAGGGGGAGGAAAATTTGCAGTATAATGTTTTACAAAGATGAATGCTGAAAATGATCTTTGCGTGGATTTGGAAAAGTAAAATTCTATTAAAAGAAGAAATGTGTATTAAGCCTCTTCCTCTTTTCTGAACAGGAAGATTTCATTATTTTGATGCTGCCTCAGGGTGATGATCCTCGTGTTTTGTAAATATTGTATGGGTTTTTATTAGGATATTTTCCAGATTTGTTCTGATCTACTTTGTAGTTACAAAAATGTACATTCAAACAAGTGTTAATTGATTTAAATGTGCTCTTTCCATTTAGCTTTAATTTCATGATGCCAGTAAGTCCCTTTAATAACCAGGGCCTTCTTTTTAATATGTTCGTGCTCAATGTGTTTTGACTAAGGGAGACCAAGATATTTGTCATTTTCATTTACTTGCTCAACAGATTCAATCTCTATCTTTTCTTGGAATATGTTGATAATTTTTTTACTTACTGAGTCCAAAATGACATTCTGATGTTATTGGGGAAAAGTTCTTTGAGATGAAAAGGCTGCTTAATGTATTCCCTGGCCATCTTACATCAACTGTTCTTGATATTATGTTGGTCACATGTTTTAAAAAGACTATGAAAATCAAAAACTTTAATGGTCTCAACATACTTTGTACTAATTCATATCTTTATAGTGCGGGTTTTGTCAGAATAAACAAAGACAGTTTAAATATTACAGTGCTTTGGAGTAGGCTGTTCAATAATTATCAAATTAAAATGAGTTATACTTTATAACCCTGGGCCATTTTGGTACACTCCTTTTGTTCCTAAGTTGGTATATTGTTTTCTTGCATTTACAGATATTTTTAGTGCATGCTTTGCATAAGACACATAGACATCTAGTTTATATTAGGAGAGGCTCTAGTTCTTTTAACAGTAGCTATATAGTGCATTCTGTTAAAAAAAAAGTTAGATCAGGGTTGTATCTGAAAAGAACTGGTAGAAAATAAAATAATACAAAATATCTTCATTGAAATTCATAGCTATTCATAAGAAATTTAGGTAACAATACACATTTAAAAAACAATAAGGGCAAGTAGACTGAAGATTGCCTATATTATGAAATAATATTGGCTAAAGCAGGAACCTGAGTTATTGCATTATTACAAACATCTTGGATAGGTACTATAGGTACTATATATAATATATACTATGTTGTATATATTATACAACAAAGTAAGTTTAGAATTGAATGGGAAGAGGTGAATGGATCGAATAGTATTTGGGAAATTATGTAGCACTTTCTTGTAAACTCAGATTTCTCCCTCACACAAAACTCCAACTTTAAAAAAAACAGTTCTTTATTAATTCTTAACAAACTTAAGTATGGAGGGAAGCAATAAATTGGGAAATCATCTTTACATTTAAGGGTTCTGGTAAAGGCCTCATTTCTAAAATAGATAGAGAATTGTCTCATATTTATAAGAATTCAAGCCATTCTCCAATCTATAAATGGTCAAAGAATATGAACAGACAATTTTCAGATGAGGAAATTAAAACCATTTCTAGTCATATGAAAAGGTGCTCCAAATCACTATTGATCAGAGAAATGCAAATTAAGACAACTCTGAGGTACCACTACACACCTGTCAGATTGGCTAAAATGACAGGAAAAGATAACGATGAATGTTGGAGGGGATGTGGGAAGGTTGGGACACTAATACATTGTTGGTGGAACTGTGAACGGATCCAACCATTCTGGAGAGCAATTTGGAGCTATGCTCAAAAAGTTGTCAAACTGTGCATACCCTTTGACCCAGCAGTGCTTCTATTGAGCCTGTATCCCAAAGAGATCTTAGAGGAGGGAAAGGGCCCCACATGTGCAAGAATGTTTGTTGGCAGCCCTTTTTGTAGTGGCTAGAAACTGGAAACTGCATGGATGCCCATCAATTGGAGAGTGGCTGAATAAATTATGGTATATGAATGTTATGGAATATTATTGCTCTGTAAGAAACGACCAGCAGGACGGTTTCAGAGAGGCCTGGAGAAACTTGCATGAACTGATGCTGAGTGAAATGAGCAGAACCAGAAGGTCAAGAGCAGCCAGGGAAACTGGCATTAGGGGAAGCTTTCAGTAAGATCTAGGAAGCTGACTGTATACAGAATGGGTGCTTAATTAATGTTGTTGAATGATTGAGTGAAAGGACCATTTAAACACTATCCATCTTCCCCAGTTTGTGAGTTAGAGAGCCTATCCCTCCCCTATACTTGTCTTTTCATGTTCCAAGAAGATGGAAGATTTAGTCCCTGGGGCTGGAGTGAGTCTGGATTTTTCCTGCAGCACTTTCCATTGCTGCCATCATAACTACTGACTGCAGTGCATTTGCTTAGATCTTCTGGCCTGCCCGCCACTCCCCTTTTTTTTCCTAAGGCCAGGAGTGATGGCAGCCCCTAGGGGAGACAAAGCCCTGGTAGCTATGAGACATCAGACACTTCCTCTGCTCCCCCCACATGCTCTTTTCCTCAGTCCCTTCACTGCGGTCACTGACCCCTTTCCTCCTAAGTCCTGGCACTGTGCAGAGTAGAATCCCACCATGAAGCTGCTGTTGGAGGGCCAACAAAGAACAAGGAAATTCTCTTAGAACATTGCTGTTTGGAGTCAGAGGAGATCTTCTTTTAATGCTTGTATCAGAGGAGTCAGGGTGTGCTTCGACACTGTTATAGGAAGGAGGAGAGAGAGTTGGGAGGCACTATGCTGGAATGAGCACAGAGGCAGCCTCAGATTTAGGAAAATGGCTCCAGGTCCTGCCTCTGATGCACAGTGACTGTGTGACTTTGGGTAAGCCATTTAAATCTTCCTGAACTCTAGGCAACTCTAAGACTATAAATTGCTAAGAAGGTGGCAACCTGTACCATCAGAGGGAATTTATTCATCCAGAAGTTGCCTAGATCTTTTTTTTTTTTTTTTTTTTTTTTGTGGCTTTACATGTATAATGGGTACTATATTGCTTGCTTTCTCAATGGATAGCAGAGGGATTGGAGGGAGGGAATTTGGAACTGAAAATTAAAAAAAAATGTCAAAAATTGCCTATGTTGATGAGGTCACATGTGGTCTAGTACATATCTGTACATATCTTTATTCCTATTGGGGTAGGGTGGGAGGACACTGGAGTAGTCTCATTATAATGTTAGCATCAAGGGATCAAAATAATCCTATCAAAAATAGGTCTTTCCTGGAACTTTCTCCTCCACTCTCCAGTTCTATCCCACTCCATCTTGATACTTATCAAGGCACCATAAAGAAAAGGAAAATATAGTCAACAGCAAAAAAAAAAAAAAAAAAAAAAAAAGGCTACAGTCTAAGCCAAGTTCCCTCCGGTATACTTTATATTTCTCCTGTGTTTGAATCCAGATTTTTTTTGGAAGTCCCATGGCTGTTTCTGGGCTTGGTTTTGTGTGATGGTCATTCCAATTCTTCCTTGTGTACAGCCATATGGGCACCAATACAAAGAGGCAGTCAAAGCTTTAACTCTGAGCCCTCTATGGATAAGATCTCCCTTATTACTTGAATGAGACAAAGTAGTATCTTGGGATGAAGACTGGATTTAGAAACATAAGACTAGGTTGAAAGAACAGTTTTGCCACTTAAAAGTGCTCCCTAAGAAAGTCACAGAATCTGTTTCAAACCCGTTCCAATTGGTCAGTGAAGAAGGCCATATACACCCAGAGAGGGGGATATGAAATGTGGACCACAACATAATATTTTCATGCTCTCTATTGATGTTTGCTTGCATTGTGTTTCCCTTCTCAGATTTTTTTTTCCTTGTAGATCCAACTTTTCTTGCACAGCAAGATAACTGTAGAAATATGTATACACATATTCGATTTGTCAAGTATTTTAACATAATTAACATGTAGTGGACTTCCTGCCATCTAGGGGAGGGGTGGGGGCTAGGAGGGAAAAATTTGTAACAGAAAACTTTGCAAGGGTCAGTGTTGAAAAATTACCCATACATATGTTTTGCAAATAAAAAGCTTTAATAATAATAATAAAAAGAAAGTCACAGAATCTCTCTGTGCCTCAGTTTCCACAGTTCTAAAATGGGATAATGGTACTTACTTCAAAGGGATGTTGTGAGGATCAAATTAAGATAATATGTGCAAAAGAGCTTTGTAAAATGTTAAAGTGCTATATGTAGGGTCAGCTACAATTATGATAGTTCTTTTTCAGAAATGGAAAAGATGAAGTCCATTGTTGTTTATTGTTTATGAAAGTCTGCATGTTTCCTAATACTCTCATCAAGAGTGATTCATTTATAGAGATGACTCTCAAAGATACTGTAAATGGGAAAGCAGAAATATAGATAACTATAGAGGGAAATATATCAAGATTATAAAATTCTATTGTGTTTTCTGTTTGTGGTTGATTTTTTTTAAAATTTGATGTAATGGAGAGTTACAGACTCTTTTCCAACAAGATGTCCCCCCATCCAGATTTTAAAATCACTTGGGGTTCCCTGATGGATGCAAAATTATCATATTTAATGACCCTTTGATCATAAACATTAAGTAAGGCATAAAGCAGAAAGATGCTAAAGGCATTTGCTACTGTGATGGAAGAGGTCCAGTACCGAGTCAAAGTTGAGGGGGAATTCCTTGAAGATAAGGTTTGTGGATGGCACTGTACTGATTGCATGGACACCCAGAACATTTCAGTGCCACTTGGAAGAGATCTGTAATTACTCTGAAGAATTTAGACTGACTATCCATAAGAAAACCTAAATAAATGAAGAAGACTCTACACTCCATATAATAACATGCATCAGGATGGACAAACTATAGAGCCTGAAAATCAATAGGTATATCTGGGAGAGACAGATAATGAACTGGGTTCAGAGCTGAGGCAGAAGACGAGAGTGGCTTAGATTTCATTTGGGAAACTGTAAAGCTCTTTTCAAAATCTTTATTTTCTTTCTTCCCTACCCGCAATGTAAAAGAAGAAAAACAAAAACAAAGTTAATACCAACATCCTACCAATGTGGTTGTATACCAGTAACATGTGGAATATAAGCTTTCAAAGAATTAAAAATCAGTATCAAATGGAAGGCGATGATTAGGAAAAGTTGCACTCTGGTAGGTGCAACAGAGAAACAATTAGGGAAGGATAAAAGTATTGGCTTAATGAGAGG
Source organism: Myrmecobius fasciatus (assembly GCA_023553655.1). NCBI lineage: Eukaryota > Metazoa > Chordata > Mammalia > Dasyuromorphia > Myrmecobiidae > Myrmecobius > Myrmecobius fasciatus. Next base: position 54,180 of record JAJPUD010005935.1, on the reverse strand, counting down.
AGAGTCTAGTTGAAATTATGTAACATAAATTTGTAGTGGACTCAGTTCATGTACAGCTTTTAGACTTTCTGTAGCTTTGTTCAGCCACCCATCAATAGGAGCAAAGATGGCATGGTAGAAGCAATCCAATACTGGGGCTTGGCAGGGCAAGATAGATGACAGAATAGGGAGGCAAGGGACTCAAGGAAAGAAGACTCTGTAGGAAAATGTAGTCAGTATGGGGTGATGGATGGTGTGGAAAATAACTGAGAAGCCTGAGATTGAAGGTTACTATGAAGATGAAAAACAGGGTTTGAGATTACAAGGCAGGGACTTCCTTCTGGGGGTGGAGCCATGGTGGCGGAGATCAGACAGGAGTCTCTGTAACCTCCTCTAACCTCCCCTCAAACCAACAACATATGAAGCCTCTAGACTGATTTTGAAGCAAAAAAATCCACAATATCTGGAGAACAACACGATTCTAGAAGAAGATACTCTGGAAGAACCTCAAAACAGGTGTTTTAATTGGGCAGGGGGGTGGTCTGCTGAACCCAGACAGACTGCAGCACGGGAGACCGGGGCAGGGAGCTAGAGCAGGGAGCTGGAACAGGAGTCAGAACAGGAGTGGGAGCATTGTGCTTTTCACACACCTGGGAGTCTTCTTCGGGCCTCTTGGAACAATCTGTCCTGATTGTGGGCAGGTGGTTTGGAGGGTCTGCCTTTTGAGGTGGATAGATTGTGAACTACTGAACCCCTGATGAGCATCGGACCTAGCTGCCATTACACAGCACCTTAAAGCAATCAATCAATCAATCAACAGGACTGATCAGCACCAAAAATAATTCAATCAGCAGAACTGGCCAGTATCTGAAATAATTCAATCAGCAGAACTGCCCCAGGGTGAACTAAAGCAGAACTGCCCAGCACCTGACATAATTCAATCAGCAGAACTGCCCAGTTCCTGAAATAACTCAATCAGCAGGACTGCCCCAGGGCAAATTAAAGCAGCTGTCCCACCTTTGCCCTAAACAGACCTCACACCTTTAAAAAAAAATGAATAAAAAACCAAAAAGAGCTCTCACCATAGACAACTTTTATGGAGAGAGGGAAGAACAGACCTCAAATCCTGAGGCCCCTAAAGGTAAAGCAACTCCAGAAAAAGCCCCAAAAAGAGACATAAACTGGTCTCCATATTACAAGGCTTTCTTTGAAGATTACATAAAAAATCTTAAAAGAGAGTTAGAAGAAACATGGGGAAAGGAAATGAGATCACTGCAAAATAAAATAGAAAAAATGGAAAAAGAATGCAATGAACAAAAAAATGTAATTGGTCAACTGCAAAAGGAACTAAAAACAGTAACTGAAGAAAATAAGACATTAAGAATTAGAATCGAACAATTGGAAATAAATGACTCATCAAGACTTCAAGAATCAGTCGAACAAAAACAAAAAAAATGAAAAGATAGAGAAAAACATGAAATATCTCCTAGGAAAAACAACTGACCTGGAAAATAGATCTAGAAGAGACAATCTAAGGATTATAGGGCTTCCTGAAAGCCATGATGAGAAAAAGAACCTAGACACTATCTTCCAGGAAATCATAAAAGAAAACTGCCCTGATATTTTAGACCCAGAAGGCAAAATACTTCTTGAAACATCCCACCAATCACCTCCTGAAAGAAACCCAAAAATTAAGTCCCCCAGAAATATCGTGGCTAAATTCCAGAACTATCATATCAAGGAAAAGATATTACGAGAAGCCAGAAAGAAACAATTTAAATATCGGGGAGCCACAATTAGGATCACACAGGACCTAGCAGCTTCTACTTTGAAGGATCTAAGGGCCTGGAATCAGATATTCCGAAGGGCAAAGGAACTTGGATTACAGCCAAGAATAAGTTACCCAGCTAGAATGAGCATTATCTTCCAGGGAAGAAGATGGTCATTCAATGATATAGGAGAATTTCACCTATTTCTACTGAAAAGACCAGAACTGAACAAAAAATTGATCTACAAACACAGAACACAAGAGAAACATAAAAAGGTAACAAGAAAAAAAAAAACTCTTGAGAACTATATTTATGTTATAGATACTTATAGAATGAGGGTTGATTTTATGAATCTATTATTACATTATGATTATGATATGATTACTGTGATTTTATGATTATTATGATATGATTACTGTGATTTTATGATTATCATGATATGATAAACTGAAAAAGAAATTAGAGGTAGAAAAGGGATAACACTGGAAGAAGAGGAAAAGGAGGTAAAATAAGGGAAATTACATCACATGTAGAGGCAAAGAAAACCTATAAGGATTGAGGGGAGAAAAGGGAGGGGAATGAGAATTGGGTTAATCTCCATCTCATCAGATTTGGCTCAGAGGGAATAACAGACGTACTTATAAGGAAACAGGAGGGAAAGGGGGGGGAAGGAGTGGGTGGGGCTCTAAAGGGGAAGGATTGTTTGAGGGAAGTGGTTTTCAAAAGCAAAATAGTAGGGAGGAGGGAAAGGGGATAAGAAAGAGAAAAGCATAAGCTAGGGTAAATAAGATGGCAGGAAATACAGAATTAGTTATTTTAACTGTGAATGTGAATGGAATGAACTCTCCCTTAAAGCAGAAGCAGTTAGCAGACTGGATTAAAAACCAGAATCCAACATTATGTTGTATACAAGAAACACATCTAAAACATAGAGATACATACAGGGTGAAGGTAAAAGGCTGGAGCAGAATCTATTATGCTTCAGGTGAACAAAAAAAAGCAGGGGTAGCAATCCTGATCTCAGACCAAGTAAAAGCAAAGATAGACTTAATTAAAAGAGACAAAGAAGGAAATTATATCTTCCTAAAGGGTACCATAGATAATGAAGCAATATCAATACTAAACATATATGCACCAAGTGGTATAGCATGGAAATTCCTAGAGGAAAGGTTCAGAGAGATGCAAGAAGAAATAGACAGCAAAACTATAATAGTGGGGGATCTCAACCTCCCTCTCTCAGAACTTGATAAATCAAACCACAAAATAAATAAGAAAGAAGTTAAGGAGGTAAACAAAATGTTAGAAAAGTTAGGTATGATAGATCTATGGAGGAAATTAAATGGAGACAGAAAGGAGTTTACTTTTTCACAGCAGTCCATGTAACTTATACAAAAATTGACCATGTGTTAGGACACAAAAACCTCAAAATCAAATGCAGGAAGGCAGAAATAATAAATGCATTTTTTTTCAGATCATGACGGAATAAAAATCACATGCAATATAAGGCCAGGAGAAAACAGACCAAAAACCAATTGGAAACTAAATAATTTTATCCTAAAGAATGAGTGGGTGAAACAACAAATTACAGACACAATTACTAATTTCATCCCAGAGAATGACAATAATGAGACAACATACCAAAATTTGTGGGATACAGCCAAAGCGGTAATAAGGGGAAATTTTATATCTCTAGATGCTTATTTGCATAAAATAGAGAAAGAGAAAATCAATGAATTGGGCTTGCAACTAAAAAAGCTAGAGAAAGAACAAATTAAAAACCCCCAATCAAATACCAAACTTGAAATCCAAAAAATAAAAGGAGAAATTAGTAAAATTGAAAGTAAAAAACTATTGAATTAATAAATAAAACTAAAAGTTGGTTTTATGAAAAAAAAACAAAATAGATAAACCTCTAGTTAATTTAATTAGAAAAAGGAAAGAGGAAAATCAAATTATTAGTCTCAAAAATGAAAAGGGAGAACTTTCCACCAATGAAGAGGAAATTAGAGCAATAATCAGGAGTTACTTTGCCCAACTGTATGCCAATAAATTTGATAACCTAAGTGAAATGGAGGAATATCTACAAAAATATAGATTGCCCAGATTAACAGAAGAGGAAATAAATTACTTAAATAGTCCCATTTTAGAAAAAGAAATAGAACAAGTCATTAATCAACTCCCTAAGAAAAAATCCCCAGGACCAGATGGATTTACATGTGAATTCTACCAAACATTTAAAGAACAATTAACTCCAATATTATATAAACTATTCGAAAAATTGGGAATGAAGGACTCCTACCAAACTCCTTTTATGATACAGACATGGTACTGATACCTAAACCAGGTAAAACAAAAACAGAGAAAGAAAATTATAGACAAATCTCCTTAATGAATATTGATGCAAAAATCTTAAATATAATATTAGCAAAGAGATTACAGAAAATCATTCCCAGAATAATACACCATGACCAAGTAAGATTTATACCAGGAATGCAGGGATGGTTCAGTATTAGGAAAACTATTAACATAATTGACTATATTAATAACCAAATTAACAAAAACATATGATAATCTCAATAGATGCAGAAAAAGCATTTGATAAAATCCAACATCCATTCCTATTAAAAACATTAGAGAGTATAGGAATTAATGGACTTTTCGTTAAAATAGTCGGCAGCATCTATTTAAAACCATCAGCTAGCATCATATGTAATGGTGATAAACTGGAACCATTCCCAATAAGATCAGGGGTGAAACAAGGTTGCCCACTATCACCATTACTATTCAATATTGTATTAGAAATGCTAGCCTTGGCAATAAGACAAGAAAACGAGATTAAAGGAATTAGAGTAGGTCATGAGGAAACCAAATTATCACTCTTTGCCGATGATATGATGGTCTACTTAGAGAACCCTAGAGAATCAACTAAAAAACTATTAGAATTAATCCAAAACTTTAGCAAAGTTGCAGGATACAAAATAAATCCACATAAATCATCAGCATTTTTATACATCACCAACAAAATGCAACAGCAAGAGATACAAAGAGAAATTCCATTCAAAATAACTATTGATAGTATAAAATATTTGGGAATATATCTGCCAAGGGAAAGTCAGGATCTATATGAGCAAAACTACAAAACACTCTCCACACAAATAAAGTCAGATCTAAACAATTGGAAAAACATCAAGTGCTCTTGGATAGATCAAGCAAATATAATCAAGATGGCAATACTACCTAAACTAATCTATCTATTTAGTGCTATACCAATCAAACTCCCAAGAGATTATTTAACTGACCTAGAAAAAATAACAACAAAATTCATCTGGAAAAACAAAAGGTCAAGAATTTCAAGGGAATTAATGAAAAAAAATGCAAATGAGGGTGGCCTAGCTGCACCAGATCTAAAACTATATTATAAAGCAGTGGTCACCAAAACCATTTGGTACTGGATAAGAAATAGAGTAGTGGATCAGTGGAATAGGTTAGGTTCACAGGACAAAATACTCAATGACAATTGTAATTTAGTGTTTGATAAACCCAAAGACCCCAGTTTTTGGGATAAAAACTCACTATTTGACAAAAACTGCTGGGATAATTGGAAATTAGTATGGAAGAAATTAGGCATTGACCCACACCTAACACCATATACCAAGATAAGGTCAAAATGGATTCATGATCTAGGCATAAAGAATGATATTATAAACAAATTAGAACAATGTAGGATGGTTTACCTCTCAGACCTGTGGAGGGGGAAGGAATTTGTGACCAAAGAAGAACTAGAGGTCATCATTAATCACAAAATAGATAAGTTTGACTATATCAAGTTAAAAAGTTTTTGTACAAACAAAATGAATGCAGACAAGATTAGAAGGGTAGCAGTAAACTGGGAAAATATTTTTACATCCAAAGGTTCTGATAAAGGCCTCATTTCTAAAATATATAGAGAATTGACTCAAATATATAAGAATTCAAGCCATTCTCCAATGGATAAATGGTCAAAAGATATGAACAGACAATTTTCAGACGAAGAAATTGAAACTATTTCTGGTCACATGAAAAGGTGCTCCAAGTCACTATTGATCAGAGAAATGCAAATTAAGACAACTCTGAGGTACCACTACACACTTGTCAGATTGGCTAAAATGACAGGCAATGATAATGATAACTGTTGCAGGGTATGTGGGAAAACTGGGACACTGATACATTGTTGGTGGAACTGTGAATGGATCCAACCATTCTGGAGAGCAATTTGGAGCTATGCTCAAAAAGTTATCAAACAGTGCATACCCTTTGACCCAGCAGTGTTTCTACTGGGCCTATATCCCAAAGAGATTTTAAAGGAGGGAAAGGGACCCACATGTGCAAAAATGTTTGTGGCAGCCCTTTTTGTAGTGGCAAGAAACTGGAAATTGAAAAGATGCCCATCAATTGGAGAATGGCTGAATAAATTATGGTATATGAATGTTATGGAATATTATTGTTCTGTAAGAAATGACCAACAGGAGGATTTCAGAGAGGCCTGGAGAGACTTGCATGAACTGATACTGAGTGAAATCAGCAGAACCAGGAGAACATTATACACAGCAACAAGACTATACGATGATCAATTTTGATGGACATGGTTCTCTTCAACAATGATGTGATTCAAACCAGTTGTTCAGCAATGAAGATAGTCATATACATCCAGAGAGAGGCCTGTGGGAACTGAGAGTGAACCACAGCACAGCATTTTAACGCTTTCTGTGAATATTTCCATGCATTTTGTTTTCCTTCTTAGGTTGTTTTTTTCTTCTTCTCTTTCTAGATCTGATGTTTCTTGTGCAGTAAGATAACTGTATAGATATGTATACATGTATTGTATTTGTCATATAATTTATCCTATTTAGCATGTATTACATTACCTGTCATCTAGGGGTGGGGGGTAGGGGGAAGGAGGGGAAAAGCTTGGGAAAAAATGTAGAAAAATCACTCATATGTTTTGTAAATAAAAAGCTTTATATATATAAAAAAAGAGATTACAAGGCAGAAGGAAAGGTAGAATGATAGCTGATTATGATCAAATAAGGGAATTTCAGAGATCATGAACATAGAAGTGATACATTTTGCTATTTTAGTGTGTGGCTGAGATGGGGATGAGGAATAAGTTGAGGACCTAGGGGGTTATGTGTTTGCAAGAGTATCAATATGTATTTTAACACCACCTAATATGAGGGCAGAATATGGGGAGGAGAGGAAGACTGTGTTAGGCAATGAATTCCCTGAATAAAGAAATAAAAATGTTCTGGAGGTTTGCTGGACAACAGCTATCAAAATATTGACTGCTTGGTAGAAAAAGGGCAGTGGTTACTGTTTGATGGGAGCAGAGGGAAAGCATGGAAATTTCAATGAAGAAGCAGCTGAAAAGGGTGGCCCAAGGAGTCTGTGCCATTTAGAGGCAACCAGTGAGAGCCAGAAAATAGAAGGAATGGCAAATATTTAAGATGAAAGCAAGTTTGTTTCCTAAGGAATAAGCATCCCATAGAGCATAGCAGATGGGATGGGTAGTTTTAGAGTAGTGATGGAGGGATGGGTCAGGGAGAAGGTGGAATACTTATGAGGATGTTAAAAAAACAAAACAAAACCAAAAAGCAACTGTAAAAACAGGGGGGGGGGGGGGAAGAGAGAAGTGATATGTGAAAAAGCTACAACACACTACACTTTACCAAACATATCCATGGCTACCAGTTATCAACACTGCTTTTGGCAGGGAAGCAATGAAATCACCTCAAATATGTATAATATATTCCTTGCTAGTCTGGGCTGCTTTCCTCTGAAGATTCAAATCTGCTGTCAGTAAGATCAAGTTTGCAGTTTCAATTCCTTTATGACCATGTGGCCATATTTCTCAGCACTATGGGAAAAAATTCTGCTTTTTTATTACAGACTGATCCCCTAACTCTGGCCAGTCATCTCACAAATCTATGTTCTTGGTATTTAAGAAGACAGGGTAAGAAAGAGCTCTTCAGTGCTCTTCTTATTACTAGAGATACAGATCAGTGTTGGGTCAACTCAGTAGGTAAGGACAGTCATAGGAGTGCCCATCTCTCCCCCACTCCAGGCAGAGAGTTCTCACTGTCGGGACCAGCCTAGGCACATGGGACACTCATAAGCTGGGAAGCCTTCACCAATGAGAGGGCTCCCCCCGCAAGGAGTCAAAAAAATCCCAGGAGTCATTCTGTGAGAACATTCTCAGAGGGCAGCGCACTTTGTATTTGAAATAATTTTCCATTCCATTTATATATATATATATATATATATATAACAGGAGGCAGCTCTGGGGTCCCAGTTTTCCAGGGTTTCATTTCTCTGCTGAAGGATGACCCCATGTCAGCTGCCCTAAGAATAACAGACAAAATTTCCAGGGAAAATGCAGAAGGCAGGAAAACCGTGCCCTCTCAGTACCCCAGGGCTACGTGGTCAGTGGCTCTGTATGCGGGGGCAGGACAGGCCTAACATGGTGCACAGCGCTGGCTCTGCAGCAATCCTTTACACTCCCAGGTCCCTCAGATCTCAGGGAGGGTGATGGACACCTGGGGTGCTGGGGGAACTATTTTCTTTTCTTTCTTTTTTTTTTTTTTGGCTGAGGCAATTGGGGTTAAGTGACTTGCCCAGGGTCACACAGCTAGGAAGTGTTAAGTGTCTGAGATCAGATTTGAACTCAGGTCTTCCTGACTTCAGGGCTGGTGCTCTATCCACTGCGCCACCTAGCTGCCCCAGGGGGAACTATTTTCAAGACAGAGTTATCTTAAGAGTGGGTAGACACCCCTTGCCACATGGAGGCAACCAACACCTCAAAGACATGGATTGAGACATACAAGCCTTGATTCTCAAGCTGGAAAATCTATGGCCAGAAATAACAAAAGGGTGAAGGTAGCTCTAAGTGCTGCCATCATCATCCTGGACTTTCTTAACTTATATTTAAATTTTTTTCCCATGAACTCTAGAAAGAGAGCTGGTTCAAACTCTAGTAGTCATGTATTCAGCTTAACACAGCCCTAGATAGAGCACTGGATTTAGAAGCACGAAGACTTGAGAGAAAATCCTGCCTCAGATGGACTAGCTGACTAGGAATTAGTAACTGCCTAGCTTACTAGTGACCTGACTGGGCAAGACACTCAACCTCTCTGAAGCTCAGATAATAATAAAGAGTTGTTGTGGGATAATTCTTGCAAAGAAACTTCTAGAAACCTCAAAGTATTAAGCAAATGCTGGCTATTTTAAGCTATGTGGTTTTTAAAGTTTCCAAAGTGTTTTCTTCATGACAACCGGTCAATAATCAACAGATATTTATTAAGGGCTTACTATTTGTTAGCCATAGAATAAGAGAGGTCACATAATAAAGGTGTTTCAAAGCCCAAATTCGAATCCAAGCCTCCCAACTCCAAACCTATATTATGTGCTGTCTGGTCCAGTAACAAAGGTAGTTGTCAACTGATACATTTGTAGGAGGCTGTTGGGGTTTGAGCCCCTCTGGGTATGGTGTAGTATAAATGTGACAACTTGGTGGTAGAGGAGCAGGGCCAGAACCCCTCTTATTACCAGTGTGACCTTGGACAAATAATCTCCTCTCTGAACCCCTTCCGGAAAATAGGGGCAATGTATCAGATCATCATCAAGCTGTCATTCCATCCTCTAACCTCCTTCTTTTATACTCCCTTATGCTTCATATGCTTTGTAGGGGAATTGTAACTGATCATTAATACCCTAAGATAATAGAATTATAGATTTAGAGCTAAAAGGGTCTTTAGAGGTCCTCTTGCCTGCCTCACTTATTCCACAGGTCCAGAAGCAGGTCCAGGGAGGCTAAATGATTTATCCAAGTCACAGAGGGATTAAATAACAGAACTGGGATTTGAATCCAGACCCTCTGACTCAATAAACATTGAACCATATTCCCCATGTGGCTATAATAAAGACAAACCCAAAAAAAGTTTGATTTCATATAGTATTTTTCTTAACTCTGTGAGGGGTATCTTCATATCTTTTTTTTACACAGGAAGAAAATCTCTGAGAGCTCAACCTGGGATTCTGGGCGTTTACAGGGTTGAGAGGACATATAATGATTTCTTCTTGCATTTTGGAAGGCTACAGAGGAATAGAGCAGGAGGGAAGAGGCCCAGGCTAAGGCCAAAGTGAGACCAATTGGGGATGCTTTGCTTTGAAAGCAGACTGATAAGAAGAGAGCCAAGCAGGTCTATAGAGAGAAAGAAGGAGCTGTATGCTTCATACAGCTTTCTTTATGGACCTGGTACCTACAGATAGCTCTGTCCATCTAAAAGGGGCTTCTGAGGAATATTTAAACAGCTCATTAGTAAGAAGCCTCCATTAATGTGGGAGAACTGAGGCAGAAAATATGAAAGGGAATGTGACCTTGTAGGTTTATCACAGATTGCTCTCCCAGAGGGCTTAAGGGAGGTAGTCAAAGGGATAAGGTTTAGGAGTACCAAGTTCAGAAGAGGAAGGCTGAGATTGGGTCTAGGTGATTGGAAGGCTCTTGCTTCTATAATTCTGTATTTCTTTCCTTTTAGGGTTTTGTCTTGCTGATAGGGCAGGTGAGTTGAGAGGCAGGAAGGCTAGAGGTTACTCAAGGACATTTAGATGGTGCCTTGAGATTTAGGACAAACTCACTTTAATTCAACCAATACTTAACTAAATGCCTAACTTCTTCCAGGTGCTGGGAGGACATGGACAAAGACAATCATCAAGGACTTCATATTCTACAGAACACTTTCTTTGCAACAATACTGTAGAGGACATAGAAAAATCTCATTATCCTAATTTTACAAAAAAGGAAGTTAAGTTAAAGAAGTTAAGAGCCTTATTCCAAATTGCCCAGCTAAGAAGAGAAGCCAAGATTCCATCAGTCACCTCTGCCCTTCCTCTGGAAGCTTCCGGAGGTGGGAAAGACTTCCTCACTTAATACAGCATTAGTGGGAGCCTTCTTGAGAAGGTCTAGCAGGAGGCAAAAGCCTAAATTAATGTATTCAGGAAATACTAAGTACCTGCCACACGCATGGTCCTGTGCTGGGTGGTGGGTGTGCCAAGAAAGGCCTGACTTTACCCCGACCATCAGGAATGCTTTCCAGACTCTGCTCCTTCCTGCCACTCAAGGGTGTTTTTGGCAAGGAAGGAGAGAGGAAGAGGCATGGAAAGGCTCTGCCTGGGAGCACAGCTCCCCTGTAATGCTATCAGCTCTGGGCTGCACTTTTGCAGGGGATGACTAAAGCCAGATTCACTGAACCCTGACATGGCTTGAAACACCAGGGGAAAGAGAAGATGGAAGGAGGGAAAAGGCTCTAAGTATGTCTGTGCCAAAGCCAGCTGATCCCCAGGAAGGGACATAAGATACACCCAGAAAGGGGCAAAGTGAGAGGGAGGGAGGCCTTGGGAATAAAACTGATGGGGGGGGAGTCAACCAAACTGGGGGGGAAAATCCTTGAGAATCAAGATCAAAGTGATGTTTCCAGAGAAGCCAAAAGATTTCATTCCTGAGAAATGTCTCATGAGAGGCTCCTCTTTGGCAAAGACAGGTCCCACTTCCACTCATAGTAATTCCAGGAGCCCACGGTCTCCATCCTGCATTGCCTTGCCTTTTGGGCAAGGATATCACAAAAGGGAAGATTCTTTTATCTCTATTTATGGGGCATTGGCTTGATGTGCTAAGTTGTGGGTCCCTCCATTGCTGGGTTTATTCAGGGATACTCACCCTGGAATATTCAGGGTTTCTCTACAATGCCCTGCATTCTTTCTCAATCACAGTTCAGCCATGCCCAATCCAGAAGAAATGCAGATGGGAGATTTTATGAAAATCTGGTCTCCCACATTTTGTCTGATTTCATCTCTGGTGAAACCACTAGACACCCACTCTGTGCAACCAATTAAACGTGTGGTTTTGCGAGCTGGAGGATCTTGGTGACTAAATCTGCTATCTAAGTGGCAAGCAGCCAAATACCCTGTGCAGCTGCCTATTGCTCCCTGGAGACACAAGATGGTCCCAGGAGAGAAGTCTCAGAATGCTGGCCAGAGTAGAAAGAGAGAAGAACTCACAGAATAGGACAGTATTTTCTCTAGGGAAAAAAATTGCATCTGAAGAAGAAAAATAACCCTGAGGATTCAAGAAAAGTAGGCGCAAGCTAAGGCTACTGAAAAGGGAATATAGTCATTAGCCTACAGCACTCATTCTAAGGCCTGTTAACCACTCCTCAAAAGTATTTTCAAATCTTTTCACTTAGGGAGCTACCAGTGAGATGCTGGGAAGAGGAGAGTATGAGTGGGGAAGAAGAGAAGGAAGATGTCTTTGCTGTATTTGGAGGTCCACAGAAATTAAGGAATGGTCCTTGGGAGGATGTAAGCCTTACTTTCCAAGAGAAGTTTAATGCAGTCTACAATTTCATTAACTTTTTTTTTTTTTTGGCAGCCATGGGACACTGCTGATTCATTTAAAGTTTGTAATCAATTAAAATTCTGCATTGGATGTTGAAAAAAATGGGCACATACCTGGGCGTGGATCTCACTTTTGACATGTCCTCACATGACCACAGGCAAATTCTTTAACATCTCCGAGCCTCAGTTTCCATATCTATAAGATACCTGTAATCTTTACTCTGCAGGAATGAATGAGTTAATGTGTAAGAAGTGTTTTGTGTAAGCTTTACAATGCTACATAAACGTCATCTGTTGTTACTGTTACTCTTTGCACAAACTATTATTAATCCAGGGCTCCTTTGTCCTGTGGTTGAGTTTTTGAGTTAGGGGAATTTATATTTGTCTATATAAAAATTCAACTTGTTAGATTTGGTGTACACGGACATGGATATGGAATCGCTGGGAAAATTCTCTCCTTCCCTATTGTGCCTCCCAGTTTGACTTTTCAGCAGGAGGGGAGCACAATTCCAGTCACCTCCACTGGACATCTCTCATCTTCTGCACCATCAACGAGGTCAGGAGTGAAAAGCACAGGAGAACGGGTGAGGTCAGCGGCACAGACTGCCTGAGTCCAGGGGTGAGTATTTGGACTGGCAGGAAGCCAGCAGCTGGGAGAAGAGGAAATGCTACTAGATCTGAGACCACAGTTGATAGCAGCTTCTTGCTGGATTTCCCAGCGGCTGACCCCGGGATACTAATGTTTACTCATGGCCTTCCTCCCCAAGAGCTTGAAGCAGCTCTCTAGCCAGACACACACCGTGTCTCCCGGAAACTCCTTGCACCTGCAGAGCAGAGGAAGGGGATTTTATAGGCACACCACTGTTACCATTCTCCCTCTTTGTTGGGAAGACTGAAGCATGGGTCAAGGTGGGAGAAAAACTCTTAACAGGAAACAACTCCCTGCAGAAAAGGCACTCCCTACCCCTAAGGTTAGTGTAGAGAGAAAACAGATCTATCATCCACCAAACTTTAGGCTCATGGAGCCTGGGAGCCAGTAAACGAGAATGATATAATGGAGTTATGTACTAACTACATGCTCTGGCTAGAGTCCACTGACAGAACAGCCAGTGAGAAGGGGATGAATTCCTCTTTTTCCAGAAACCTCCTAGTCAGAAACTAGAGAGCTGGACCTAGGCTGTCAAACTACCACCTCTTTTATTATTATTAATGCCAATCATAATGCTGCTTATAAACTTGTATAGCTTATTTTTTAATTTTATTTTTTATTCTCATAATAGCTTTTAATTTTCAAAATATATGCAAAAATAGTTTTCAACACTCACCCTTGCAAAACCTTGTGTTCCAAATTTTTCTCCCTCCTTTTTTCTCATCTCCTTCCCCTAAATAACAAGTAATCCAATATACGTTAAATGTGTGCAATTCTTCTAAACATATTTCCACATTTATCATGGTGTAGCTTATTTTTTTTAAAGTGCTCTCACACTAACTCCTAGAGCCTCACACCACAAGCACGGTCAGTAGAGTGTGAAAATGCTGGTCCTGGAGCCAGAGGACCTGAGTTCAAATTCTAGTTCTATCATTTACTACGGCATGACCATAGGCAAATGTTTCTTCATCTGTAAAATGAGAGGCCTCTAAATGACCTCTAAAGATCTCCTAGAATCATATGAAATAATATTTATAAAAAGCATCTGGCACAATGCCTGGCACATAGTGGGTGTTATAAATATTTATTTCTTCCTTTCCAGTTTTAAATTCGTCATCTATGAACTTTGTGACATTAGCAAGGTAATTTGTATTTTTCCCATTTGATAAATGGGGAAATTTGGACTAATTCAGATACTGGCAAAAATAGGTCCAGAATGCAGGTGTCCTAACTCAAGAGTTCAAGTCTACAGAAATTGGATAAAATTCGGTCATCTGGTTCAACCCCTTTCACTTTACAGGGGAGAGAACTGAAATCCAGGGAGGTTAAATCTGATCAGAAGTCACACAGGTCACACAGGAGCCATTACATTTAAGTGCTGAGCCAGCATTCTTTAGAGCAAAACACTTTCCCTCTAGGGATGGCCACAAATGATCCATAATACCTCACTGCCACTTCCCAAACTCCTCAAACACAAAGAGGACCTAAAATAACTTTTTGTAGTCTCTTCTGGCTCTTCCTATCTTATGAGGCCATCTGTTCACTGCTAAAGACCCCTTTGGAAATGACACACCAGCTACTACCACTGTTTAAACTTCCCTTCTCCATAGAATCTCCAGTGCAATGCTTTTTTCTCCTTCGTAATTTGTCTCCAACCATCTTCTGAAAAGTCCTCAAATTCCAAAGTCACTAAGCTTATTTCAGTAGCCAATTCACATGCCCCTTTCCTTTATTTCCTTACACTGCTAGAAGACAGAACTTGCTAAAAGATGTGGGATTTGTACTTCCATGAAACCAGTCGGAATTAAAGGTCATGATTGCTTCCTAGCTAAAGTCTAGCAGTTTGTCAATGACTGGGTATTCCTAGGGTATAGTGATCTGGATAGAAAGTCCTGATTTCTTGCCCTACCCTGAATTCTCCTGTTAAGTCAATCATATCTCATATATTTCCCTCCCTCCTTTATTTTTACTATCCTGAAGGATAGAATCTATGTGATGATTTTAGGTTTCTTTTACTGAGATTGTACTTCCATCTCAAAACTGTACATATAAGGTAAATATATTAGAGAAATAGGAACATCTTTGAACTTCCTCAGGTAGGGCTATTGTGCTCTGACCTGTCTCCCTAGATTGGATTGGGCATCCACTTCCAAACAACAGGAGTTTTTCCACATGGCTCATGAGGTTATGCCCTGAGTTAAATTTTCTTCCATCAGCAGGACTGGTGTGGGAAAGGATTCAGATGGAGATGATTGGGCTGGAATAGATCCAGGCCCTCTATCCTCCTTCCTTTTCTTTATCCTTACTAGGAGGAGGACTGCCAAAAACATAACTTAAAATGGAGAGAACCTGTAGTAGAGAATCCCTCATTGGACCTTAGGTGAAGGTGAAGTGATCACACCATTGGGGGGGGGCATGTTGGCTATAGTGTTCTGTAATCTGTCTCTGGTTGCTTTGGCAGTGGAATGATGACCAGGCTCAGTGAACCAACTTCACAAAATTAATGTGTGGCTGGTTGTATAACTGTATACTAAATGTCAAATGTCTTTGCCCAAGGCAGCAGGAGATGGACAATTGAATGAGGGAAATAAGAAGTTTTGTGAACTTCCAAGTGTCACAAAGAAAGTCTGGATGACCTCTAGGGATTACATATTTCCCTACCCAGACCTTTCAGAAGCTTTGAGGGACAGTGGAACAGTTGTTTTATGGTCTGGGTTCTCCTAACATTTGGCAGGATCTCTGTGAGAAATTAATCAGAACTAATTTAATCTAGTGCCGTGTGTAAAACATGTTCATTAAACTAAATCAAGGCCTTCCAGATAGAAGAAAAAAAAAAGAAGCTGAGAGGATGTGAACTAAGAAAAGTGAAGTGTGGCTGGGGAACAACCCTCTTCTTTGCTCTCCTTTACCCTTTATTCCAGGAAGAGTCAGGGTCACTAGGGAATGCTTCTAGGGTCCACAGTGCAAACGGCTTCTCCAAGAGCAGAGGAGGCTCTCATAGAGCTGAGTTAAGAAGCTAGCAAACACAAACATGTATTTTTAGAAGCATCACATTGTGCCACTTAGAGAAGGAATATTTCCATGCAGGGTTTTTTCCCTTTTCCCTTATCTCAAATGAGGTATTAATAGCGTGAGAACTCTACCTCACAAAACGACTCATTCACAGGATGCCTCATGGGGTTCTAGAGCCCAATTTGAGACATGACCCATTCCTGAAAGAGCACTGAGTAAAAAAGCACTCTGCTGGTCAAGCTGCCTAGGGAAAAACAGCATGATTTGGCATGTCAAATCATGTCAGGAGGCAATAGGCCATGTATTTCTCTACAGAAAGGTACAAGTCACTACTTCTTTACCTAGGACACCAAAAATACATATACCATTTACTTGGGAGGCAGACTCCAAAAAGTTATGCAGTCAATTCTCCATAACTTACAGCTGAATTATTCATTCCCATTTAATCCAATAAACATTTATTAAGTGCATTCTAGTACAATGATAGGTAGAATTAATACAGTGTTTTAAAGGTTTACAAAGGATTGCACAAATATTATCTTATCCTCACAACATTCCGGGGAGATAGATGCTAATATTATCTGTTTTATATGAGAAATCAAGACACAAGAATTGCCACAAGTCATACAATTAGTAAGTATCTGAGATCAAATTTGAACTTGGGTCTTCCTGATTCCAGGAAGTCTTGTACTTCCAGTGTCCTGTCAACTGCACTACCAAGTTGCCTATGGATAATTATGTGCTAGGCACTAGAGATACAAGGACAAAAAGGTGAAACACTCCCAGTTCTTATGGAGCTTACCTTCTAAAAGGGAAGAACATTCACATTTAAATATATACAAAATAAATACAACTCTAGCAGCCAGAAAGATCAGAAAAGAAAGGAAGGACTTCAGTTGAGTCTTGAAAGGAAAACCAAGATTTTAAGAGGCAGGAGTGAGGAAGGTGGACATGTTGGGCACAGGAGATAGCTGATGGAAAGTCACAAAGGTGGGAAATGGAGTATGATATGTAAGCAACAGGAAGAAGGGCAGTTTGGCTAGACCATGGAGAGTGTGATAGGGAGTAATCCTGTATAACACAAATCTGCAAAGGTAGGAATAGGTCCCATTGTACAGAACTATATCAGGAAGTGGAGTTTATTGAGTAAGACACAGTTTGATCTCTGTGTTAGGAAAATCAATTTGGCAGCTGTGTGCTGGATGGCTTGTGGAGGGAAAATATTTGATACAGGAGGAAAAATGAGGAAGCTACCAGGGTGTTAGTAATGTGAGTAAAGAGAAAGGGATAAATGTGAGAGATATGGAGATAGAGTCAATAAGATCTGGCAACTGTTTGGATGTTGGGAGTAAGAGAGAGTGAAGAGTTAAGTTCATATCTAAAGATATGAACTTGGGCCACCAGAAGGACAGTGGGACACTTCACAGAATTAGGGAAGTTAAGAAGAGAGATGGATTTGGAGTTTGAGAAAATGAGTTCCATTTTGGGTATGTTGAATTTTAAGATGCTTATGGGATTTGGGTATGTTGAATTTAAAATGCTTATGGGATATCCATCTTGAAATGTCCAGTAGGCAATTGGTGATATAGGACTGTTTCTCAGAAGAGAGACTACTGCATGTATAGATCTAGGAGTCATCAGCATAGATGTCATAATTGAATCAGATCACATGTGAGAAAATAGAGAGGAGAGACAGGAGCTTAAGACAGAGCCTTAGGATAAACTCTTAATTTGGTGGCAGGATATGGCTGATGACCTAGCCAAGGGGGAAAAAATAGGCTGAAAAAGAGAACCAAGAGATTAATGGTGTTATGAAAACTAAGAGGGAAGACAGAGAGAGTAGGAGAAGGTGGTCAGTGGTGTCAAATGCCACAGAAAAGGTCAGGAAGAATGAGAATTGAGAAAAGGCCAACATTTATGGCAAATAAGAGATTACTGATAACTCTGGAAAGAGCAGTTTTAGTTAGGAGGTCAAACGGAAAGAGGTTGAGGAATGAAAGAAGAGGAAAGAGAGGAAATGAGCATAGATATTTTTTTCCCTAGGATTATGACTGTGAAAAGGAAGAAAAACATAGGATTCCAACTTGAAGGGATGGTAGAGACCAGTAAAGAGTTTTTGAAAAGAGGAATCTGGGGATGTTTGTAGACAGTAGGAAGGAGATGTTAGAAAGGGAGTAAAGATTGGGGGATATCTGTCTTCATCAGAGGCATCAGTAAAAAAGGAGTATCTAGGTTGTGGGTCCATATCTGGTGTAATGGACTCAGAGTCCAAGGATTCAAATAAATCATTTAAAAATTAAATAATATCCATCAACTCTTGTGGAAAAGCAATTCCCAGGATAGTTAAAAAGCCATTCATGGAGGTAAAAGTTGCCAGCAGGGAGCCATTGGCAGTGGAGCTCTCTGAGGTCTTAGAATTCTAAATTTGTTTTTCCTATCTTTTTTCCTGAAAGGGTCCATAGGGAATCCCAGATCAATCTACCTGGGGCCAAGTTAATTCAAATTGTCCCAAGTCTGTTCCATAAAATCTTGGCTCTTAAGAGTGCTAATTGGTACTATGAGAATGTAGATGTTAATTCAGGTCTACCCAATTCCACTCATGGTCTAGCCCACAGTAATTGAGAGAATGGTGGGTGATCTCAATGACCTTGGAGATGAAGAGAAGGTAAGTAGGTGAAAGCTCATTGCATATGGCCTTTATCTCCTCAATAAAGTATGAGTTGGGATACTCTGCTGACAGGGATTATTATTAGTGTGGGGGATAAAGAGAGAGGCAATGCACAAAGTAGATAGTGAACTGACCTTGGAATCAGCAAGACCCTAAGTCCAGGCATTTGACATATCCTGCTTATGTGTTCCTGGGCAAGTCACTTAACCTCTCAGTGTCCCAGGCAACTTTCTAAGACCATAAGCTGTAGTACAAGTGCTGTCTTGCATTGCTAGTTTCCTTTCTGGAAATTTCTTACACCAATGGAATCCAAGATTCAGTCCTTTCTCCCTCCTTCCCTCCCTAATAAAAGGGAAGAAGGATAAAGCAGGAAGGCTGATTTATAAAAATATAAACAACATATATTCCAAAATCTAATAAAAACATGCAGTTTTCTTTATTTCCTGTTCTAAGATATCCATGACATTGTTCCTTTCCATTAGTGGGCTATTTAAAAATTTAATGGGACCATCCCTTTGCTTCAGTGAGAGAATAGCCTGAGGTCCTAGTCATAAAGGATGATGAAATTCTCAATGTTAACAAAACACACGGAGATAGTTAATGTTGGAGGGACTAGGGGAAGATGTGCACAGTGAGACACTGTTGATGAAGCTATAAATTAATCTGCCATTCAAAAAAGCAATTTGAACTTATGTTAAAAAAAGTGATAAAAAGTCCATATCCTTTAATATAGAGATTCCATTGCTACATATATACTTCAAGAAGGTCTAAGAAGAAAAGGGTTTCTATACCACCAAATATTCATAGAAGGACCTTTTGTGGTAGTAAAGAAACTGAAAATAAAACAGATGCCTAGCTATTAGGAATGGGCTAAACAAATTGTGCTATGTGAATATAATAGGATATTATTGAACAATAAAAAACAATGAATATGAATAACTAAGACAAGCAAAGCAAGTCTCTTATATGAATTGATTCAGAGCTGGGAAGACAATATGCAAAATAAGCATGTGAATAGAAATAAGAAAAAAACAATAAATTAAAAAGCTCTGTAATTTATAATGATCTGAGTAGAGTTGGGAAAATACACATCCCTCCCTTCTTTGCAGAGGTAGGAGCCGTGGGTATGGAGTACTGCATAAATTGACAGTTTTGGCTGATCTATTGATTTGTTTTGCTGAACTGCTTTATTTTTTATTCTTTGTGATAAAGGATCAATCACTAAGAAAAAGAGAAAAAATTCATAAATGAAGGTAATATAAAAACAAAAGATATCATTAAAATAGGATATAAAAACACAAGAAAAATGCTACTAATGTGTTGCAGAGGATGTGCTACTTCAACAAAGCCCCTAGCTCAATTTCTATTTCCTCATCAGAATGTTCCAAATCCTAGGGTAAGTGTTTGTTATTATTATTGTTGTTGTTGTTATTAACATTCCCCAGTAAAAGACAACATTCTGGTACATCTCTACTGGAACAAATATTGAAGCACAGCTTGGGAGATGACCTGATTAAGGTGATAAGCAAGGTTAGAATGAGTTAGGAATAGATGTCTGACAGATGGCAGAATTGATGTCAATCACACATAACTTCAGCCAAATTGGAAAAATGAACCACAATAGGGACAAATGTATTATCAAAATCAGTTTACTTTTTCTTAAAGGCCTTAAGGTAAATGTATGCAATCATCCTCAAGAGAACCCTAAACTCCAAAATGTTCTTTTCTAATTCCATAATCCTAACATACTTTATATTCAAATGTAATAATTATAACATGTTCATTTGGAACACTGAGTTTGATAAGTCTTCTTTTTTTGTTTTTGTTTTCATGGCTTTGCTGACATTAGGACTGAGATCCCAGAGGATGGTTTGTCCATTAAATGGTCATGGTTAATACTAGTATAGTTACAGAAAATTCCCTTCCCTACCTCAATGCCTTCTTGGTAAGGTTCACCTCAGAAAGACATAATGAAACTGTAAGTCAACAGACTTCCTGGAATTTTCTGGAATAGGAAGTTTGCTTTGCCAGAGAGAAACTGCCTATCAGTAGGAGTTCAATGTGGATTTTGGCTGTGATACTGGCTCAACCTCTGGATCCAATTGGGGGGGAGGGGAAGAAAAGGGTGAAAGAGAACAGAATATGCTGGTTCTCATGTAAATCATCAGGGAGGCATGAAACCATGGGCAGTAGCAGGACCAGGGATATAAGACACAAACATAATCTGTCTGTCTAAGGAAACTCATGGGATATTTTCTCTCTCTCTGTCTGTCTCTGTGTCTGTCTGTGTCTCCCTCTTCCTTCTTCCCTTTCTTTCTTTCCTCAAAATGTAAAAGTTTTATTGTAGTTATCATTGATAAAACATCCCGTTGGGTTCAGGAGAAAAGAGCAGTTGGATAAATGTAGTCCTTAAAGTTAAGGAGAATCCTACCCCAAACCAAGATGATGAACGGCCATAGAGAATTATAGTGTTAGAGGCTTCTTTCTTGCCTCTCTGTTTCCCACCCTAACCCTCTAGAGACGGAGGCTATGATCTGAGGGGGAAAGGAAGGTACCTGGGGAGAAAGCAAGGGTCAGCATGATGACCATAATGATATGAGCCTGGAGAGAAAGGGGCTGAGAAGACCCAGTGTGAGGGGGAGCTACAACTGAGGAGGCCTGAGCAATATACTCCACCAGCAGTGTGCTAAGGCTAGGGTGGAGCACTTGGATGAGAGTGGTCCCATCCCACTCATGGCAGCATGTATTCCATCAAAGCTTCTTCCTTCAAAACATTTGGTGCCCTCTGCCCCACAGCAGAAGCCATTGGGGCAATAGTGCTGGCGATTGGAATGGCACATCCCCTTATGTAAGGGGCAGCATGCCTAGCCCCCAACTTGTTCCAGCAGCAAGTCTGGTAGGGGTGACAATAGTGCTTTCCCTCACACTGCACATCTCTGTTGTTCATCCCCAACCCCATGTGAGGGGCGATAGGAGCTGAGGGGCTTGACCAAGCCTTATTTTTTGCAGGACCTGGTCTTCATGTTGCAGGGGGAGCCTGTGGGCAACAATCTCATGATCTTCATAGCAGATACTGTGGGACAGCTGGCAGCAAGCTCAGTCTCCTTGAAGGTTGGCACATTAGGTCTGTCAATCTGGGAACTTGGTGTGCTGGTCACAATCCACAGAGGTGGATTACCAATTTTTGGTAAGCTGGTATCTTCTGCAGCCAGGACACTATGTGATGCTGAACCTTACATCCCTCTGAGTGACAGATGCAGCAGTGCTTGTGATCGCAGCAGACATTGTTTCTTTGGACAGCCTTCATCCTGGACAAGTGCCCCCCTGTTTAGGCCCATGCCTAAGTGTAGAGGGGCAGGTCAGTTCTCCAAAAAGCCCCCACAGCTGTGAATCATAACACCCCTGAAAGAATTGCAAATCAGCCTTTACTGGCACAGATGTTGCTTGTGGATTGGGAATGAAATAAATTGGAGGCAAGAGGAGAGAAGTCCTCTCAGTCTCTTTGTATCGTTATCATCCTCTCACATGATGGGATCTATTTTGCTGGTCAGAAGTAGATCCCCAGCAGCCACTAGCAGGTGGCTCCCATAACACCCCCCAAACCCCTGCCTGCTCGAGCTGATTCCATAAGGGTCAGCAGGGTCTCATCTCCTGGCAGCAGGCTAGCATTCTCCATTTTAGCCCTATTCTCTCTATGGTGCTCAGTTTATTACCACCATGGCAATGGCCAGTACTCAAGACAAAAGTTGCTATTTCTGGATCACCAGATGTTCCTCAACAGTGACTGCAGACATGGTTCGAGCCCTGTCACTAAGGTTGGAGTCCAATGAGGTAATCTACCATACCACTATACCCAGTGTACCTGCAGCAAGAAGAGCCCCATCCATGATCACATAGAAGCACAGCCAACTCTTCTCATCTAGGCATCCCTTTCTATATAATGTGTCTCTTTTATGTTCATCAGACCCTAGCTGTGTTCACAAAATTCAGCCTCAGTGCTCTTTATGTTTCAATGATAAGACACAAGCAATCCCCTTCCCCTCCTCCAATAAAAAGTAGATTTGTCCACACTTCATTTACATTTAATAAATTACCCACAATGCATTCCCCTTGCAAATGTCTAACAAGCAATAATAGAACACATTTCTTGCCCATAAAGAGCTCAGAGTCAACGATGAGAGATAAGATGAACACATGTGAAACAAGAAGCAAACCTTAATATTATAAAATAATTGTATAACACATTTAGAGAGCAGGACAGCAAATAATAAGGTCCTAGTTATGTGGCATAGGCTGTAAGTACAACTGGAAGTCAGAAAGAGAAGGATCAAGGTTGAGTGGAACCATCAGGAAAAATTTCACAGAACTCAGCTCAAGGGAAACCTTTATAAGAAAGCTTTCCTGATTCCCTCCCACTCCTCGTGTTTATATTGTATATTCTTCTATATGTATGTCTTTCCCCCCCTTCCAACTATACTCTCAGCTGAGAAACTTGCTTTATCCTTTACTAAAAAAAGATTGAGGCCATTCAACAAGAGCTCCTCCTTCTCCTCTCCTCATTTCATAGGAGTCAGACATCTTTCTCTATTGTCTCCTCCTCTCTGATCTTTGATGGAAAAATGGCCTTTCTCCTCGACAAGATCAACTCTGTTTATTAACTCTTGATCCCATCTATTTGTTTTTCAGAAAATTGTCTCCACTATCATCTACACTCTCTCCCTTATCTTCATTTCTCCCTATTAAGGTCCTTCCCAGAGGTCTACAAACATGTCTATATCTCTCTTATCTTTAAGGACCCTCTTCCCCCAGTTGATCCTAACATCCCCTTACCCTATATTTCTCTATTCTCCTAGGCTAAATTCTTTGAAAAAGCCATCTAGAATTTGTGTCTCCACTTCCTCTCCTCTCACTTTCCTTTACGCCTTTTGCAGCCTGGCTTCCAACTTCATTCATCAACTAAAATTGCCCTCTCCAAAATTATGTCTTCATTGTCCAATCTGATGGTATTTTCTTGATGCTCTGTAGCATTTTTGGAGCTAAGTGACTTGTCCAGGGTCACACAACTAGGAAGTATTAAGTGTCTGAGGCCATATTTGAACTCAAGTCTTGGTTGCCTGACCATTCTTGCTCAGTCTTTTTAATTCATCATATGATACACACTAAGTCTGTGTATCCCTGAAGGCTCTGTCCTGGGCCCTTTTCTCTTTTCCCTATCTGTTCTGTCTTGGTGACCTCATTAGGTCCCATGGCTTCATCTCTACGCAGATGATCCCCAGATCTATTTACCTAGCCCTTGTCTCTTTCCTGACCTCCAGACCTGCATCACCAAAGACCTTTTAGACACCTCAACCTGGATGGTCCATGGAAATATCCAACTCAGTACTCTGAAGAAAAAACTTGTTATCTTTTGCCCCAAATCATTCTTTTTCAAACTTCTTTATTTTTGTCAAGGGTATTACCATCCATGCTTCTTCTCACCTAGACTCATAACTTCAATGTCATCCTTGACTCCTCATTTATACTCACTCTTCTCCCCTATATCTAATAAGTTGCCAAATGTTTTTGCTTATCCTTTCACAACATTTCTTGTCTATATTCTATTCATGCAGCCACCACCCTAGTTCAGATCCCATAAACTTTTGCCTGGACTATTACAAAACCCTTCTCATTGGTCTCCCTGACTCAAATATTTCCTTACTCCAATCTGTCAACCTTTTAACTAACAAAGTGATTTTTCAAAAGAAGTATAGATCTGACCATGCCAGTTTCCTACTCAGTAGACTCCAGTGGCTCCTGGCTAATATCTCCAGGATCAAATGCATATAGCCTTTCCCCCCTCACCCCTCTCAAATATTTAAAATCCTGTATAGAACAACATAGGAAGTAAAGTCAAGATGGTAGAATAAAGGTGGGGACCCACCTGAGTTCTGCTAAATTGCTTTCAAACTATCTCAAAATGAATTCTGGAGAGGCAGATTCAACATAAGGACAAGGTGAAACAATTTTCCAGCTCAAGACAACTTAGAGGATTGATAGTCAAGGTCTGTCTCACTGGGATGAGTGAAATGTAGTTCAGCTTAGGTTGTATTCCAACAAGCCAGCAGTAGGCCTTGGAGCAGTGGAAGCTTCTGGAGTTCTTAGCCCATAGACAGTAAGAAGATTGGGCAACTAGTCAGAAAAAGAACCCTTTGCTGGCATTGCAGGCTCTATTACATTGAACTTTTGTAGGACTGAATCACAATTCCAGGGTGAGAAGGAGCACTAGCAAGAGCAGAGACCCTGATTATAGTTCCTGGGTGGAAAATAGTGTTTGTAGGCACTCACAGACCAGAACAGGTCAGAAAGACAGTGATCACACTTTTCCTTAGATCATATCACCTTGGAAGAAGTGATAGCTTACAGACTTCCAGCATTAGTTCTAAAAGCAGAAGCAAAAAACTCTGATGTTTGGGATGGTGCCTTCTCCAATCCGGGAGCAGAACCCAACTTTTAATATAAAGTTAAAAGTCAAGAAAGCATCTGGAAAATGAGCAAAAACAAAACAAAAAAGAATCTAACCATAGAAAGCTACTGTGGTGACAGGGAAGACCAAAACACAAATTCAAAAAGACAATAATGTCAAAACAGCTACATGCAAAGACTCAAAGAAATGCTTAAGTTGTTTTTAAGCATTTCCCCTGAATTACTAGAACTCAAAAGGAATTTAAAAAATCAAATTAGTGAGGTAGAGAAAAAATTGGAGAAAGATTTGAGAGTGATGCAAAAAACCCATGGGAAAAAGAAGAGTCAATAGTTTAGTAAAAGAGGCACACACACACACACACACACACACACATCAATGCAAAAAAACTGAAGAAAAGAATACTTAAAAAACAGAACAGGCTAACTGGTTTTTAAAAAATGGCAAAAAATCCCCTGAAGAGAACTCTTAAGAAGTAGAATTGGCTAGACTGAAAAGGAAGCCTAAAAGCTCAGTGAAGAAAATAATTCCTTTAAAAATAGAACTGGACAAGAAGAAGCTTAATGACTCCATGAGATATCAAGAAACAATAAAAATAAAGTCAAAAGATGAAAAAAAATAAAAAGAAAATCTAAAGTATAACACTGGAAAAACAACTGCCTGGAAAATAGATCCAGGAGAGAGAATTTGAAAATTATTGGACTACTTGAAAGCCATGATAAAAAAAAATTATCAAGGAAAAACTTATGGAAAATGAATGCAGATTGAAGCCAACCATTTTCACTTTTTTTGGGTTGTTTTTTCTTTCTTGTGTTTTTTTCTCTTTTGTTCTGATTTTTATTTCACAACATGAAATATGTTTAAAATGATTGTACACGTATAACCTGTATCAGATTGCTTGCTTTCTTGGGGAAGGATAGGAGAGAAGGAGAAAAATTTGAAACTCAAAATCTTACAAAAGTGAATGTTGAAAATCATCTTTACATGCAATTGAAAAAAAAATACTATTAATAGAAAAAATCCACTTATCACCTCCTGAAAAAGATGCCAAAATGAAAACTTCCAAGACTATTGTAGACAAATTCCAGAAATCTCAGATCCAATGACACAAACTAGAAAAAAACAATTCACATATTGTAGGGTCAGAGAAAGGATAATATTAGATTTAGCAGCTTCTACATAAAAGGATCAGAAGGTTTAGAATAAAATATTCCAGATGACAAATGAGTTGGGATTACAACTAAATCAACTCTCCAGTAAAATTGAGTATGATCCTTCAGATGAAAAAAAAAAAACACATTTAATAAAATAGAGAACTTTCAAGCATTCCTGATGAAAAAACAGAATTGGATAGAAAATTCAGCTTTCAAATATAAGACTCAAGAAAAATATAAAATGGTAAACAGGAAAGAGAAACCACAAGGTGTTCAATAAGGTTAGACTGTTTACATTCCTTCAAGGAAAGATGAAACTTATAATTCCTGAGAACTTTACCATTATTAGAAGAGTTAGAAAGAATATTCATAAACAGAGGGCACAATTATGAGGATGATATCTAAAAAAATAAAATTAAGGTGTGAGAAGGAAGAATGTATTGAAAAAAGGAGGAAGGAAGAGGCAGAATGGATTAAATTACTTCATATAAAAGAGGTGTGAAAGAACTTTAAAGTGGCGAGGAAGATGGGTGTGATAGTGGCAAGCAATGCTTGAATCTTATTCTTAATAGAATTGGCTCAAAGGGGGAATAACATACACTTCGAAGAGTATAGAAATCTATCTTAAGAAGCAAGAGGAAAGAGAAATAAAAGAGAGGGAAAGACAATAGAAAGGAAGCAGGATTTGGAAAGATGTGGTCAAAAGAAAAACACCTTTGAGGAAGGACAGAGTAAAAGAAAAGAGAGAAGGATAAACAGGGAAAAATTAGAATGAGGGAAATAGACAGTAATCATACTTATGAATGTGAATGAGGTGAATCAACCCATTAAATAGAAATGAATTGTAGAATGGGTTAAAACCCAGAATTCTTCAAAAACTGGGAAAAATTTTTCACAGTAAGTTTCTCTGATAAAGATCTTATTTCTCAAATATATAGAAAACTGAGTTAAATTTATAACAAGAAGAATCATTCTCCAATTGATAAATGGCCAAAAGATATGAAGGGGCAATTTTCAGATATAGGAATAAAAACTATCTATAGTCGGGGCAGCTAGGTGGTGCAGTGGATAGAGCACCAGCCCTGAAGTCAGGAAGACCTGAGTTCAAATTTGGTCTCAGACACTTAACATTCCCTAGCTGTGTGACCCTGGGCAAGTTGCTTAACCTCAATTGCCTCAGCAAAAAGCAAAAGAAACAAAAGCTATCTATTGTCATATGAGAAAATTCTCTAAATCACTATTGATTGGAGAAATGCAAATTAAAACAATTCTGAGGTATCACCTCACACCTTTCAGAACAGCTCATATGAAAAAAGGAAAATGACAAACGTTGGAGAAAATATGGGAAAACTGTGACACTAATATACATTTGCTAGAGTTATGAACTGATCCAACCATTTTGAAGAGCAATTTGTGACCACACATCTATAAAACTGGTGTACGCCCGTTGATGCAACAAATTCCACTACTAAGTCTGAATTCCAAAGAGATTTTTTTTTAAAGGGAGGGGACCTATAACAAGAAAAATATTTAAAATAGCGCTCTCTCTTTTTTGTGGGGTGGCAAAGAAATGGCAATTAAAGAGATGCCTATCAAATGGGGAATGGCTGAACAAGTTATGGTATATGATTGTGGTGGAATACTACTGTAATGATGAGCAGGATGCTTTCAGAAAAATCTCGAAAGACTTAAATGAACTGATGAAAAGTGAAATAACTAGAACCAGGAGAACACTATTTACAGTAACAGCAGTATTATACAATGATCACCTGTGAATGGCTTAGCAATTTTAAGCAATTCTATGATCCAAGAGAATTCTGAAATGCTGTAACAAAAGATGCTATCCACCTCCAAAAAAAGAACAGATGGAGTCTAAACTGAGATTGAAGCATGCCTTTTTTTTTTAAACTTTATTTTTCTTGTTTTTTGTTTTTCAGCTTTGGTGTTTTTTTTTCCTAACACGACTAACATGGAAAAATGTTTTGCATGACTGGAAATGTATAACTTATATCATACTGCTTGCCTTCTCAATGAGGTGGGACAGGAAGGAGGAAGGAAGAATATTTGGAACTCAAAAATTTAATGAATGTTAATTCGTTAATTCGTAAAAATTGCTTTTCCATGTAACTGGAAAAAAATTTTTAAAGAGAAAATTAAAAACTCTCTTTATAATTTGGTTCTTTCTTACCTTTTCAGTCTTATTACACTTTACTTCTCTCAGTATATTCCACAATCTAGTTACATTGGAGAGTTAAGCACTGGGCCTGGAATCAAGAAGACTGGAGTTTAAATCTGACCTCATATATTTATGAGTTGTGTGATCCTGGCCAAGCCACTTAACTTTTGCCTCAGTTTCTTCATCTATAAAATGGGGATATTATAATAGCACATTTTCTAACGTGGTTTTATGGCTTAAATGAGATCATAATTGTAAAGTGCCTAACAGTGCCTGGCATGTAGTAAGGAAATTATGTCCCAAGTAATTGGGCTATTATTATTTTCTATTCCTCATGTTTGACATCCCATTTTCCATGCTTTTCCACTAGCTGTCTAATACTTGAAATGCTTTCCTATCTCACTTTTGCCTTTTAGTTTCCCTGACTTCCTTTAGATTCAGCTCAAATCCTATCTTCTTTTTTTAATTCTTTTTTATTATTAAAGCTTTTTTACTTTAAAAACATATGCATAGATAATTTTCAACATTCCCTCTTGCAAAACCTTATGTTCCAATTTTTTTTCTCTCCTTTCCTCTACTCCCTCTCCTAGAGAGCAAGTAATCCCATATATGTTGAACATGCACAATTCTTCTATACATATTTCCACAGTTATGCTGCACAAGAAAAATCAAATCAAAAAGGAAAAAAATGAGAAAGAAAACAAAATGCAAGCAAACAACAATAAAAAATGTGAAAATACTATGTTGCGATTCACATTCATTACCCACAGAACTCCCTCTGGGTGCAGAAGTCTCTCTCCATCATATGACCATTGGAACTGTCCCAAATCATCTCATTGTTCAAAAGAACCATGTCCACTAGAATTGATCATCATATAATTTTGCTATAGCTCTGTACAATGATCTCCTGGTTCTGCTCGTTTCGCTCAGCATCAGTCCATGCAAGTCCCTCCAGGCCTCTCTGGAATCATCTTGCTGGTCGTTTCTTACAGAACAATAATATTCCATGACATTCATACACCATAATTTGTTTAGCCACTCTCCAACTGATGGGCAGCCACTCAATTTCCAGTTCCTTGCCACTACAAAAAAGGACTGCCACAAACCAAGTTCTACCTTCTTTAGGACACCTTTTCCAGTCTTTCCAATTATGAATCTATGCCTTGATATTACCTTAGATATTTATCTAGTTATTTTCATGTTTGTCTCTGTAATTCTTGAGAGCAAAAACTGTTTTTAGCTTTTTTTTGTATCCCCAGTGCTTAGCATAGTAGTTGGTACACAGTAAGCATTAAATATATGCTTGTTTGATGAATTTGAGTCGTGGAGTACAGGAAGGATATATTTACAGCAGGAAAAGGGGAATCCTGGGTACAGATAGAATCAGGAATTAAGGTGCAGAGGCGGCGATATGCATAAGAATTAGGGATGATAAAGAGGTGGTTCTGATTAAATTAGAGAGGGGCACTTTTGGGAATAATCACAGAATGGTGACGTAGGTAGGTTGATGCCAAATTATGGAAGATCCTGAAGGTCACTCTAAGGCATATGGCCGATTTGGAGGTCAGTATGGAAACCACTCAAGGTTTCAGAGCAAAGGAGTGACATGGTGAAAGGAATGTTTCAGGAAGACTCTGGCAGCATGTAGCCATAGGCAGGTGAATTAGAAGGGAAATGGTGATTAGCAAAAATACTAGTTAGGAAGCTACTGGAGTAGTAATTCATGCATGAAGAAATGAGAGTCTGGTTTAGGTTGGATGTCATGAGAATGGAAAAGAATCTGAGGGATACTGGAGAAATAACCAATAGTACTTGAGAACTGAATGGATTTAGTGAGTGTAGTAGAAGAATGAGCTAAAGATGACTAAGACTTTATAACCAACTATAGGAAGAATGTTAGGGTCATTGACAGAAATAAGAAGCTACAAAGGGAACTTTCCCTACCATGGCTCCCTACACCTAACAACAACAATAGATAACATTTATATAGTACTTACTATGTACCAGGCACTGTGCTGAGCACTTATAAATATTTCATTTAATACTCACAGCAACCTTTTAATAGATTCTATTATTATCCCCATTTTACAAATGAGAAAACTGAGGCAGACTAATTAAGTGACCAGCCCAAAATAATATGACTACTAAGTGCCTGACTGGATTTGGATTCAGGTCTTACTGACTCCCACACTATGGCACTCTCTAGCTGCCTTATCTCTTTAAGGTTGAGTCTTTTTCCAGTTTTTGACAGTGTTCTCATGGGGGTTGGGAGCTCTAGATTTTGTTTTTGATCGCTTCATTCAAACGTTTTTGATGAGTATAGAAAGCTACTTTACTTCTTTGGGACATAATTTCCTTAACTGTATGATGAAGACACTCAAGTTGATAGCCATAAGCATATTTTTACTATTATCATTAATAATAATAATAGTAATAATAATAGTCGTCATTTGTAAGGCCCTGTGCTTGGAGCTCAGAATGTAAATAAGACAAAATAAGATGTAAATCCTGGCTTCCATGCGCTTACCGGCTCCCTTTGTGCCCTAAAAGTCTATGGATTTATGACCTCCCAAAATTCTATTTCTTTACTGGAACAGGTAAACTCATCTTTGCTTAGAAACCCTTCTTTTCCCAGGGACCTTGGAAATAAATGCAGTCCTGCTCATTCCTTCTCTTTTAGATCCTTGACTTCACTGCAGACTAAAGGAGGAGAATGTAGCAGAAGGCAGCCCTGCTGTAGAAACACCACCACTGCATTTTCCAGGAAGTGCTTCAAATGTCGGGTAGCAGCTTTCTAAGACGACATACAGCGGTGAGCTGGGCTGGCCAGATCACTCATCTAAAGCAAACATTTCTGTGAGGCACTGCCAGGAGAACCAGGCCCCCTTCCCTCCCTTCTCGCTCCACAACTGGAAGCAACAAACAACCACAATAAAAAGAGGAGCTTTGTGCCAGACTTTTTCCTCCCATGTCTGCTGCCAAGTTGGCTGCAATGCGACTCGACTTAGGCGCATTATGAATGGGCTGTCCTTCCAGATGCAAGGATCCTGGCACCAGGCTGCAAGCTTATTGCATGAATCCAAGAGGAAAAACTGAAATGGAATCTGTGAGCCAGGAAAAGCAGAACTCTAATCCTGCTGAAACTAAAAGTGGCATTTACATGCTATTGAACTACAGAGAGCTTCAGGAGGTAGGCAGGTCCCAAACTGGGAGTGATTGTGAGGATCTGCATAGATGCATTACTCTACTGAAGCAGGGCAGCTAATAGCTTAAACACCTGGGGATTGTGGAGAAGACAGAAGTCTAGGACTTGAATCCTCATCCCAGGATCTGCTAAACACGTGATTATGCATATAAATCTCTAAATTTCAATGAAGAAGACAGTCTGTAAATTATCAAATGCTACATAAAAATGGAAGCTATTGTTAATTGAGACTGTGAACAAATCTCTCCTCTGAGCTTATTGGGGGGAAAACCATGAAGCACAACCATAGCCTTCTTTCTCCCTCTTCTGGGATACAGTGGGACATGTACCAAAAGGTCAGGAAAGCATAACTGAATTTAAATGGCAGGTCTCCTCCATGGGTGGCTATGTCAGTTTCCTTCTCCATGGGTATCTAGGGCAGCTTTCATTCAAGGGCATATTTTTTAGCTCTCTGCTCAACAAATAAAATAGTCTGGTTAGTCTTGGTCTCAGCTATCTTCTGGCTCAGCCCCTGTCTGAAATGGGACACTCGCTCTGCCAAGATCAATTCCACAACTTCTTTGTCTGAGTGCTTCAAGGACAGTTGGTTATCGGGACCCCTTGACTACTGATTGAAGGCCTTCAGAAAACAGGATGGCATTCATAATCTGGGCTAGACTCTCTGTCACCAGTACCAAGATCACATGGGCCTTGTACCTAGCCCCATTGAATTCCCCTGGAAATGGGTAGTGGGGTCAGATAAAGTTCTGCCCATT
Source organism: Myrmecobius fasciatus (assembly GCA_023553655.1). Lineage (NCBI taxonomy): Eukaryota > Metazoa > Chordata > Mammalia > Dasyuromorphia > Myrmecobiidae > Myrmecobius > Myrmecobius fasciatus. Next base: position 21,928 of record JAJPUD010005935.1, on the reverse strand, counting down.
TTGTTGGAAACAACCATGCTGCTGGGGAGGGACCTCAGTAAATGATAGGGTGGTAGAGGCCAGTTCTGCCAAACTGATGGTGTCAAAGATGTCACAAAGTTGGTACATACAATTTGAAGATCTTAGATGTTACACAGTCATGAGAAAGAGGGGTCATGAAGCTTCAGAGCTTCCCACATCTTTGACATGCTTCTACTAAAAAGCCAAAATAATTCAGAAACCTACAAACAGGTAACCCAATCACAGATGACCTATGGATCCCCAGATGATAATGCAAACATGGCCTATGGTCTTATAACTGTTCACAGAGATGTAATCTATATACATCTGATGCAGAACAGGGGCCAAATGAGTCTGTGTTCCAACATCAATGAGAATCTTCAGTATTTTACAAGTATAAGAAGAATCTATGAGAACTACTTTGAAAATGCATATATATGTATATGTATACATGTATGTAATCAATAAAAGGGATACTATAAAGGGAGAGAGATGGAATACTTAACTCATGGAGATAGGGCCTATGGAGACATAGTTCGCAGAACTGTAACTTATGGAACTGAGCCCTGTTATAGATGCTCAGCTGTTCTCAGGAATGAGTTTATGAAACTCCAATTGGCAAAGGCTGATAAGAGTCATGTTTCCTGGGTTGCTGGCTTAGTTCAGATGGGGCTGAGGAAGAGGGAGAAAAAAACCAAGACAGAAGAGAAAACACTGCTTAATCCATGGCTTCATTCTTGGCCTATTCCATGCAATAATTTTCTCACAAAGCCTATTAGGCCTAAAGTTATGAGGTTCATTTAGTTTATTTAATGGAACTGACACAATATCCAGGAAATTGGAGTAAAGATTGACAGAAGATCCTCTTGCTAAGTAAGGACTTGAGAAGTCACTTAAGTCATTCACTTGTCTCCACCAGATAGAGGCAAGTACTTATTCTTTCCCACACAGATCCAAAAATATCATTTTAAATAATTCTCTAAAACACTATCATTTTAAATAATCCACACTGTTTAAATAACTTTAAAAAACTCTTGAATATGCTTGTCCCTGACTGGCCATCCAATGCCCTTCTATTTTCTCATTTCTTTTTTGAAGAAAAAAAAAAAACAACTCTAGCTTTTGAAGTTCATAACTCATTCTTTTGCCTCTGACTTTAGGGCAAAGAATGGATCTGAAATTCTGCCCCCTTGCTTTTACACTATATAACAAGGTGAGGCTTCTAGCTGTTCCCAAAAGTCTGGAGAGAAGAGGGACACCTTGGTCATTTTTCCTGGTGGCTGGCTCTGATGACCAAACTTTACTTTTAAAGGCAGAGAGGCTGAAGCATAAGCATTGGGGGAGCAAGGGAAGACAGAGCAGAACTTTTGAGTCAGGAAAAAAAAATAATATTGGAATGCCTTGGAAAAAGGTTGGATGGGAAGCTTCTTCTACAAAGTCCAAGTTGATAATGCCTGAATTCTGGCAGGCTAGCAGGCAGTCCTATGCAGAGCTGTAGGAAATCAGACCAAGGATCTCTTGAGCAAATTCTAAGTTCTTTAGGAGAAGCAAGCAAAGAACTGTCAGGGTAAAGAAGTCTACATTACATCCAAGCCCCCTGACCCAGGAATTCTGTGTTCCTTCCCATAGCAAATAAGATAACTCAGTTTCATGGCTAGTCCAGTCCCTACTGAATATTCTGAGATGTGTGCCAAAGGGACACATAATAGCTTGAGGTATGTGGGGAACAGAAAATAATTGACTATTCACATTTCCACTGAGAGCATTAATTTTGATTCTTTTCTGGAAGATAGGTATCTCTGTTCAGCTGAAGGAGCAAGAAGAAGGTTCACAGCCGTCAATTCCAGGAAGCTATTGAGTGAATCTGGGACTTGGGAGAGATTCAGGCCTTTTGTTCTCTAAGCATATGACTTCTCCTTTCATTATCATGTGGTGTCTGGGGAACCAACATTTTGTGACTGAGATTCTCAGGGTCTGTCTCCAGCAGGGCAGAGGACTTGTTGCCAGCTTTTGAAGAACCCAACCCACCACATGGCTATCTCGAGGGATTAAAGTGGGCTTCCTCTTGGCCAACTCAACTTCCTGTTTTCTCAGGGGAAAAAAAGAGTAAGTCAAAGTTCTGAAAAGCTCATTAAAACATCTCCCAAGGCATTGGAAGCATCCTGGGGTCTTTATAACACTTTCTGGTTTTAGTGCAGACAAAGAGATGCAAGCAGATTAAATTTCTGTCAATCTCCAGAGAGTAAAAATGAAATTTAAAAAAAAATCATAAAATATATTTCAACCTCAGATATTCAAAAAAATTCGAATTTTCTTTCACTGAAAGTGCAAACAGCAACCAATTAGGCATAGTGACAAGCAGAATCATTATCAGAAATCACCTGAAGGAAAACTTTGACTGAACTGGTTAACCTGTAGGATAGGAAATATCACTAAGTTTGTCTTTGAGAAAGCCTTGATGTTAACTCCCTAAAAATTCAGATTAGGATTTTACTTGTAATCCCCTTCTTGAGTCTGGTATGAAGGCAGAGTGAGACACTGTTACAAGGTGAGACACTGTTGCAGTGTGTGTAAATACCTAATGCCCTATCTTGCTCACCCTGAGGACTTAAAACAGGTATACTTTCTTCTTTATTAAGTCACCTTAAAAACTGTGTGTAAAATGAATTCTCATTGTATTAATTATTTATTTTTATGATTTTCATTTTAAAATCAGAAATAGGTTTGTATTTTGAAAATCACCAGTGAATGATGCATTGTTGGTGGAGCTGTGAACGGATACAGCCATTCTGGAGAACAATTTGGAGCTATGCTCAAAAAGTTATCAAACTGTGCATACCCTTTGATCCAGCAGCATTTCTATTGGGCTTATATCCCAAAGAAATCATAAAGGAAGGAAAGGGCCCCACATGTGCAAGAATGTTTGTGGCAGCCCTTTTTGTAGTGGCTAGAAACTGGAAATTGAATAGATGCCCTTCAATTGGAGAATGGCTGAATAAATTATGGTATATGAATATTATGGAATACTATTGTTCTGTAAGAAATGACCAGCAGGATGATTTCAGAGAGGCCTGGAGAGACTTACATGAACTGATGCTGAGTGAAATGAGCAGAACCAGGAGATCATTATACACGGCAACAACAGTACTATATGACGATCAATTCTGATGGACATGGCTCTCTTCAACACTGAAATGTTTCAAACCACCTCCAATTGTTCACTGAAGAAAGCCACATACACCCAGAGAGAAGGATGTGAAATGTGGACCACAACATAACATTCTCATACTCCTTGATTGATGTTTGCTTACATTGTGTTTCCTTTATCTGATGTATCGTTTATGTAGATAAGATTTTTCTTGCACAACAATGATAAGTTTGGAAATATGTATACATATATTCGATTTGCCAATATTTTAACATAATTAACATGTAGTGGGTATCCTGCCATCTAGGGGAGGGGTGGGGAGTTGGGGGGAAAAATTTGTAACGGAAAGCTATGTAAGGGTTATTGTTGAAGAATTACCCACACATATGTTATGCAAATAAAATTAAAAAATTAAAAAAAAAAAAGAAAATCACCAGTGAAAGAAAAAAAAAAAACCTGATCACATGTGTTACATCGGACAGTGGTGAATTCTGTAAGTGCTATGCCTGCTGGGAAGTGGTTTCCCAAGCTATTTACTTCAGCTTTTTAACAATAGTTAAGATAATCACTGCCAGAAAAGAACAGATCTTTACTCATAGTAGGTACTCATTAAATAAATATTCAGTACAATAAAACTGGAAATATTAATTATAATGATAACAGGTATAACAAATTTGGTTTACCAGCTCAAGTAAATCATGAGCTAGCCTAAACCCCAGAGTCTTAGAAAATTAAGATACAGAATTACTTTAAGGTTTACAAAGCATTTTCCTCCCAACATGCCTAAGGCAGCTAATCTAAGTATGGTATCATTATCTCCACTTTAGAGATGGAGAAATTGTGACTTTGAGAGGTAAAGTCACTTGTAGTCACACAGATAAGTTTGAGGCAGAAGTTGAACCTAGCTATCTTGACTCAGAAATTAGTCTTCTCTCTACCATACCATGCTACTTTCTTAAAGAAAATTCCAAATGAAATTCAGAAATAGAGAGCTCAGGTATGAAATGGGGATAATTCCCCTTCATTAGTTTCTTCGCTTTACTTCCAATCTTAGATCCTCCATTTCTAGGAGCACAAATTTCTCTAGGCTCAGTGCCTTCTCAGGTTTGCTTAGGCTAAGATACCTTGCCTGGTCCCAGACTTGAACCCTGAGGGAAAGACTGTAGAAAGACATGAGTTTCTTTTGCTCTGGAATTTCCCTTTGGGGACCAGAAATTCCTCAAACCAGAATAAGGTTTGAGGAAATGACTCTGGGCTGAATGCCTGGGTACATGTGAATCATGAATGGATTCAAGGAAGAATAACAGAAAATCCCTCAGTTAGAAATCTACTATTTCTTCCAATCTTAGTGGTCTCATTCCCTTTGGAAGGACCTTTAAAAAAGGAGCAAATATCTCCCTCTCCCCAAATAACTTTCCAGTGAGGTAGTTCAGCTACTTGTTTGGTCAGTGAAACAGCTATTATCAGTATTACTCATGGGTGTTCCAGAGGTAGGAAAGCAAGAGACCTAAGAGTGCACACAGTCTACCCCCATATAACTTGTGTTTCACTTCCAGGCCGTGTTTCTTGATGTATGGACAATCTGCCAAAGAGGTCTGGAAGTTCAGAGACTTTATCATCAAAGATAATTCTGCTACTGGAGACTACTGAAGATGAGTTCAGGTGGAAAGTCTGGGTAAGTGATCTAAAGAGAAACAGTTGATAATCTGGTTTGCTTAAGAACAGAAGGGGTTATTGAGGGTAAAAGAGCCTGTGAAACTTCATCCAGCATTTTCAGCCTCTCAGAAGAGGAAAGAGTAAGCTCGGAGCTTGAGGAAAGCCTTTCTTCCCCCATGGGAAATCACAGAATTCCTCCTGGGCTGCTTGGAGACATCATTATCCAAAGCCCTATTGTAGTTATTCTAACCTGCATAGTAGAGATGACTTTTTCTCCAGATTTTTTGAGATCACTGAATAGGGTGTCCTGTTTCCCTTTTTTCCCCCTACTTTAAAAGAAACCATATTTCTTATTCTGCTTTGTAGCTAATGTTTTTCTAGGTGACACATAGAGCAAGCTGTATAGTTACGTTCCTTAATCTCAGGGAACAAAAATGTAAAACATGAAAACACACAATATAGATAAACAAACTGATAAACTAAACAGAATTTTCCACTGAGGCATTACACAGCTTGTAATTCTGATATATAGAATTGAGAATAAAGCAAGAGCCCCCCTTTTCAAGAAGAAAACCAATACAGATTTGGGTAATTAGTTGAAGTTTTTCTCACTCCTGCCTGTGACCTGACAGACTGTCCTGACAGACTGACACATGTTCAAATAACTGCCCTGCCTTTTCGAGCTGCTTTCACAGGTGAGTGAAGATTATGAATAACTTCTGGCTACAGGAGGAGTAGCTGTAAACTGCGTAATTCATTTGCTCAGCGCCTACCAATTAAAGAACATCTCATTTCAGGAGATTTGCGAAAAAAATTTTTTAGACAAGACATCTTGATCTGACAGAGTGTACAGTCTAGTAATATAACATACAAACACAGATGATCATGATACATGATAATATGGAAGAGCTATGTGAGGCTTCCTAACAGAACCTTTAGGAACATACATGCTCCCTGAGTTATATCATTCAATTCATTTGGACTACATTTTACCTGCTAAGTAGACTAGGAGAAATACTAAGGTCTCTATATTGCCAGGCCATACAGTTCAGTGGAAAAAGAAACTTTTAGTCTCTTTTGGTCTTTCTAAACCAAAAGAGACCTCTGGGTAAGAGAAAGGGGGATGAGAACAAGAGCCATGAACGAGATAGGAAGTATTGGATAATAGAAAACCAATAGAGATTTTACCACATGAGCATCAGTGCTATTGATGACACCATTAGAGCAGATTGTCTGTCTCAGTAATCTTTACCCTTCTTCATCCTAGACAATTTGCTAATTCTCTTCCAGGGATATGAACAGTGGACCCTTGCTATAACACTGTCTATATATTTTATTATGATGAACCGCTTGTAATATGGCCCCTTGGGGATTCATTTCTATAATTAAACCATCTTTGCTTGGCCTTATTCTGAATCCAGCAAGTTCTATTTTGGAAGTACAGCTCCTTCCTGCCAAGAACAGATATGATCAGTCCAGCCAATGAAATCTCAATGCTAAACATCTCTAGTGGGCCTCAGCCTTCTTATTCATGCCCTAAAATAGCTGCAGAAAAGAGTAAGTGATCAGTGAAATTTCCAGGTTGGGTCATGGAGTGGAGTAAGAGAGAGATAAGAGTGACAGACAATTGTAAGTAGCGACAACAACAGGGAATCACATAAGAACATTACTGAAGAAACCCAACTCTGCATCTGTGCCAGAGGGAGATTCTCTTGACAAAACTCCCTATGATGAACCACACCTAATGTGTAATGATGGTGTTCAGTCTCTGTGGGAAAAGAGTGGGTCATGTCACTTAATGTCTGGTGACTTACCTCTGTTCTGTAGAGAGCAGGTCATTGTGGGATTCCTCAGCTGTGCCTTGGTTTTCGCTAATCAAGTTTTGAAAACCAGGACTTTCCAAAGAGGAACAGAAACCCAGAACCCAGGAAAGAAAAGGTCACATTCAATGAGATACTCAGAGATAGAGGTTCTTGATATGGCTTGGTTTGAAGAATACAGCTTTAGAAACGAGGAGTGAACATTTTGCTTCCTAATTCAAGGAGAGGATCTACCTGTGAGAGGTTAGCACCTCCCACAATGAGCTGTGACAGCAGGCTGGAACAACTGTCACAGGACAAGAAGTATCACCTTGTTCAAGGTCTTGGTGTTGTACAAAGGCACTGCCAGTTAGGAGATGGGGAGGATCTCAACAATTCTTTGCAATCAAGTCATGTAGAACAGCACAGGCTCCATATATTAAGAAACACTGTCAAAGTTTTATTGTCACTGTGCATACCCTTTGACCCAGCAGTGTTTCTTTTGGGCTTATATCCCAAAGAGATCTTAAAGGAGGGAAAGGGACCCACATGTGCAAGAATGTTTGTGGCAGCCCTTTTTGTAGTGGCTAGAAACTGGAAACTGAATGGATGCCCATCAATTGGAGAGTGGCTGAATAAATTATGGTACATGAACGTTATGGAATATTATTGTTCTGTAAGAAACGACCAGCAGAATGATTTCAGAGAGGCCTGGAGAGACTTGCATGAACTGATGCTGAGTGAAATCAGCAGAACCAGGAGAACATTATACATGGCAACAATACTATATGATGATCAACTCTGATGGACATGGCTCTCTGCAACAATGAAATGTTTCAAACCAGTTCTAGTTGTTCAGTGAAGAAAGCCATATACACCCAGAGAGAGGGATATGAAATGTGGACCACAACATAACACTTTCATGCTCTCTATTGATGTTTGCTTGCATCATGTTTCTCTTCTCAGATTTTTTTTTCTTGTAGATCCGATTTTTCTTGCACAGCAATCTAACTGTAAAAATATATATACACATATTTGATCTGTCAAATATTTTAACATAATTAACATGTACTAGACTTCCTGCCATCTAGGGGAGTGGTGGGGATTGGGGGGGGAAATTTGTTACAGAAAGCTTTGCAAGGGTCAATATTGAAGAATTACCCACATATATGTTTTGCAAGTAAAAAGCTTTAATAAAAAAAAAAAGTTTAAAAAAAAAGCTTTTTCAGGCAGATGAAGGTGGCCTTGCTATACCAGATCTAAAACTATATTATAAAGCAGCGGTCATCAAAACTGTTTGGTACTGGCTAAGAAATAGAGCAGTGGATCAGTGGCACAGGATAGGATATCAGGACAATCTAGGCAATAACCTTAACAATCTAGTATTCAATAAACCCAAAGACCCCAGCTTTTGGGATAAATACTCACTATTTGGCAAAAACTGCTGGGAAAATTGGAAACTAGTGTGGAAGACATTAGGGCTTGACCCATACCTAACACCACATACCAAGATAAGATCTAAATGGGTTCATGATCTAGATATAAAGAGGGACTTTGTAAGCAAGTTAGAGGAACGTAATATAGTTTATCTCTCAGACCTGTGGAGATGGAATAAATTTATGTCCAAAGAAGACCTGGAACTCCTAATTGAACACCAGATGGATAATTTTGATTATCTTAAGTTAAAAAGTTTCTGTACAAACAAAACAAATGCAGACAAGATTAGGAGGGAAGCATCAAATTGGGAAATCATCTTTACATTTAATGGTTCTGATAAAGGCCTCATTTCTAAAATTTATAGAGAATTGTCTCATATATATATAAGAATTCAAGCCACTCTTCAATAGATAAGTGGTCAAGGGATATGAACAGACAATTTTCAGATGATGAAATTAAAACCATCTCTAGTCATATGAAAAGTTGCTCCAAATCACTATTGATCAGAGAAATGCAAATTAAGACAATTCTGAGATACCAATACACACCTGTCAGATTGGCTAAAATGACAGGAAAAGATAACGATGAATGTTGGAGGGGATGTGCGAAAACTGGGACACTAATACATTGTTGGTGGAACTGTGAACGGATCCAATCATTCTGGAGAGCAATTTGGAGCTATGCTCAGAAAGTTGTCAAACTGTGCATACCCTTTGACTGAGCAGTGTTTCTATTGGGCCTATATCCCAAAGAGATCTTAGAGGAGGGAAAGGGCCCCACATGTGCAAGAATGTTTGTGGCAGCCCTTTTTGTAGTGGCTAGAAACTGGAAACTGAAGGGATGCCCATCAATTGGAGAGTGTCTGAATAAATTATGGTATATGAATGTTATGGAATATTATTGCTCTGTAAGAAACGACCAGCAGGACGATTTCAGAGAGGCCTGGAGAGACTTGCATGAACTGATGCTGAGTGAAACGAGCAGAATCAGGAGATCATCATACACAGCAACAACAGTATTACATGATGATCAATTCTGATGGACATGGCTCTCTGCAACAAAGAATTGTCTCAAACCAGTTCCAATTGTTCACTGAAGAAAACCATATACACCCAGAGAGAGGGAAATGAAATATGGACCACAACGTAACATTTTCATGATCTCTATTGACATTTGCTTGCATTGTGTTGCCTTTCTCTGATTCTTTTTTTTTCTTGTAGATAGGATTTTTCTTGCATAACTTCTCAAGCATTTCAACATTATTAACATGTAGTGGACTTCCTGCCATCTAGGGGAGGGGAGGGGACTGGGGGTAAAAATTGTAATAGAAAGCTTTGTAAAGATCAATGTTGGGGAACTACCCATACATATGTTATACAAATAAAAAGCTTTAATAAAAAAAAAAAAAGCTTTTTCTTCCCCTTAATGATCACAGGCAGATTGAACAGAAAATTCTAGGGAGAAAAATTTCTTCTTTTCACATAGGATAGGATGAGGTCACTCCCCAAGAAACAGTTGTTTATTCCCCCAAAGTGGTTCCAGAACAATCAGGGAGTCGTTGCTGGTCCCCAGTGGGAAAGAAAGGCACATTCTCCCATGGGAGAGGTATGTGCCTATATGACAGTGTTTTCTAGGCACAAATTCTTTTTTTTTTAAATAATATTTTATTTTTCCAAACACATACAAAAGATAGTTTTCAACATCCATTTCTGTAGAATCCTGTGCCCCAAATCTTTTCCCCTCACTCTGTCACTTCCTCCCTCCCAAGACATCAAGCAATCCAAAATAAGTTAAACACATGCAATTCCCTTAAACGTATCTCTATCCCAGGCACAAATTCTGAATGATGTCTACCAAGACATCTCCTCTGCTGGGGATCTTTGACGAGAATGACAACAATGATAACAACTATGCTGTGTGATATTGACTCAGCACTTTCAGCTCTTCATTTAGCATTTCATTTGAGTTTCCCAGCAACTCTGTAAGATGGGTACTTTAGATACTATTATACCCATTTTACAGATAAAGAAACTGAGGCTTAGCAAGGTTAAGTGACTATCTCCCTATAGTCACACTACTAGTATTAGAGAAAATATGAAATTGAATGTTCCTAACTCCAAATTCAATATAGTATCTACTATTTCACAATGTTGTTGATAGCTTTGGACCTACCTTCAAAATCAAGAACAAGTTTCTGCTGTTATTTTATCCATTTACAATTCTTTTCACTCCATTCATTTTTTTTTGGTTCCTCTGAGTCTGCAGGACCAGAGAGCCAAGGGCACAGCCTGACTCTCAGAAATAGGCATGTTTCTGGCTTCTTTCTTCCAGCCAAAAGGCAGAGGGCTGTTTGAGAGGCAAGTTTCCTCCCCTGCCCCCTCCCAATCCCCCCACCATGGCTGTGGGACCCATGACATTGTGAGTGAACTCTGACCTTGGTCCTAAGGGCACAGAGGAACGAGGGTCTCCGAATGGGGAATGGATAAAAGCATTACTCAACCTTGACTGTGCTACAGCTGTTACTCACATTAGCACTCGGCCTGAGTAACATCGGCCATGGGAAAGTGCCACTGACCATTTCTCTGTGAGGCCTTACACATCTCCCTTTAGCATAGAGTTCAGAAAGTCTCCTGTCCCTTTTTCCCCACCAAGAGCCATGCTTCCACTCCCACAGAGTGCCACACAACATAGACACTGGTGCTCTTTTCTTCTTCCTAGAGGTTCTCTCTTCATTTTGCTTTTTTGCTTCTTGGAAACCAAAGAATTCTGATCTTAGGCAATGGGACTGATAAAGGTTCACAGACTGAGGGTCACAAAAAGATTCTAATATAAAATTCAAAATCCTCATGTGTACATTCCTAGTGAGACCTTCAGTCTGCTCAAAGAGAGCAGAGGGAATCTCATCCGGCTAGTTTACAGGGGCTGGCTGACTTATGACAGGCTGTATTCAAGATAATGGGACTAATGGATATGTCTAATAAAATGCAGAGTCCCAAGGAAGATAAAATAACCAAAGTCAATTGCTGTTTTCCTCCTTTCTTCCCCAACTCCCACTTGTCAAGATTAAAGAAAAGGACATTTGGGGGCTGGGGGTGAGGAAGAGATTTAAAGCACCTTCCATTATGCTAGTAAGCACTTTCCATCCTGGAGAATCCTTCATAAATTTCTAAGCAGAAGGATCTACAGTGAAGAGATTTCTATGTTATGATTTTTTTTTTAGTGGCCACAGGCACTTTGACCTCAGCTGACATAGTGAGATGCTGGTTGAGGCTTCTACCAACTACAATTCTGCCCATAGGCTCCAGTCACTTATGGACTGAAAAGATATCAGCTGTTCAAGAGTAGTGGCCCTACCAATTAGGAGGTACAAGATAAGACGGGGCCCAGAGAGGCACAGGTTGAATTGGCCATATCTCTTGACTTTCTCCTTCACCAGGGTTTGCTGTAAAGAATATGGTTTAATGACATAAGTGGGGGAAAAATTTAGATTAGGAAGGATGAGGAAACAGGAGGGGAAACAGTGAAAAAGTAGAAGTTTGATAGGATTTTAGGACACTTTCAATTAATTTGGCTAGGAATGCTTGGCTACTATCTCATATAGGAACTGGAGATAACAAAAAGGCTACTAAAATGTTTCTTGGCTTCTTAAATAGAATCCAGCCCAATCCCTTTCATTTCACTATAATGGGAGTTTTAGAGTAGATAAGAAGAGACTTGCTCAATGTCACACAAGGAAGAAACAGGAAGCAGCAGAGCTACAACTTCAGCTGAGAGTCATCTTCATCCTACTAGACTCTGCTAGTCCTTCTGTGAGCACTACAACAATTGCTGTTTGGAAACCAATGCTCTGATGTCTGAGAAGGAAGTTGGAGTTTGCAAGTTCTGGACTCAAAGCTTTGCTCTGTTACCAACTTGTTCTGGGATCCAAAGGATGGTCCAGTCTTCTGGGATTCCAATTCTCCTTCTACAAAATGGGATCAATACTTTGAGAGAGGCTCTGAATTTCAATGCCATGAGAAATCTGTTATGTGTGTGTCTTGTCCTTGAACAGGCTGTAAATTCTATGAGAGAAAGGACTGTGTATTATCAAAACTGTTTTTTTTTTTTTTACATCCAGAAGGCTTTTGCTGTTTAGTAAATGATTGAATAAAAAAAAACATTAATTATAAACTCTTAATATGTACCAAGCCTTGTGCTAAACACTTGAGATGCAAATATAAAATAGTGGAAGACAAGACAAAAAGCAGAATCTGAGACAGAAGTGTTTTGGTTTGGGAAGTAATAGAGATGGTGAGTGGAAGACAGAGGGGGACTAACTGATATGTATGTTCTAGTAGCAACAACAGATTGAATTGACTATGGTTCCCACAGAAAGAGATAGAAGGTAGGAGAGGGCACATGGATGGTAGCAGGGTAAGTGGCAAGAAAGTGGCCAGGCTAGATTATGAAGCACAGCTAACACTAGCTAGATTTCTGCCTCATTGAGTCCCTAATCTCTTTCAAGGTTCAGCTTCAGTGCCACTTTCTAAATGAGACCTTTTCTGATCCTCCTGCTGTAAGTGTACCCTTCCCTACCCCCAACCCCAAGCCCTCTTATCTATGTTTGTGTATACTGGAAATTCACCGCTGATTGGGAAAGCAAAACTCTAGACAGGGTCAATGAAACTGGCTAAAATGAAATGGGGAAATGTTTAACAAGATAAACAAAAATATAGTACAACATCAATAATGTTAATTTGTGATTTCTAAGTCAATATGCTTTCCATGGGAATCTGATTCTATTTGGGGAGATGACAGGATGGTAGTGAATGGAAAGACGATGGTTGGAGTAGAGTGAAAACTGAAGATGGCCTTTCTTTCCTTCCCTTACAACAACAATAAATCCCGTCTCTGAGGTAGGAAGCTCCTTGGGCGTACTGAGAGGTCCTCTAAGGAAGGCTTTATATAAACAAAAAGCATAATGATGATGAATGTTGGATATCTTTATTGCTCCAAGACCTTCCATACCTGATCTTTCTAGGCCAGATTGAATCCACCTCGGACCTGGGTGTTTTCTGTCAGATGCTACCTAGTCCTGATGGCTGGAAAGAGACAAGTACCTTAATCAGGTTCTCTGTTGTTGACCTTTAGCAGACAGAGCCACTCTTCTTATTTCTGCCCACTGAACTTGACCATCTCTTCTGAGAGTGTGCCAGAAGTAGGTGGCCCCCAGGATGGAAGCTGCTATGCATGAGTTAGTGGGGCAAAACAGGAGCAAAGTGGACTTTGTGTTGGTGCTTGCCTATTGTGCAAAAATGGATGATAACACCTTCAGGGTCAAATTTCATCCAACGGCTTCAGTTGGGCTCTTAATGAAACCACATTCTGGCACGACTTTAATAAGCTCTCACCACCTGTGCCAAAGTGTCTGATTTCTTCTCTTGGCAGGAATTTTCAGCCCAAAGTCTCCTGAATGGCAGCCAAAGAAAGACCGGGTCAAGTTTGCAGATGGTACAATGGAAAGAATACTTGGTACAGTGCAAAGTTAGGTTTGCAAGTTAGAAGGCTGAGTTCTAGTCCAAGTTTAGAAATTAACTTGCAATGTAAACTCAGGCAGATCATTCAGACCCTGGGCCTCAGTTTCCTCATCTGTCAACTGAGCAGGTTTTTAAAATTTATTTTTATTTATTTATTTTTTTTTATATAAAGCTTTTTATTTACAAAACATATGAGTAATTTTTCAACATTGACCTTTGCAAAAACTTTTTTTCCCAAGCTTTTCCCCTCCTTTCCCCCACCCCCCACCCCTAGATGACAGGTAATCTAATACATGCTAGATAGGATAAATTATATGACAAATACAATACATGTATACATATCTATACAGTTATCTTACTGCACAAGAAACATCAGATCTAGAAAGAGAAGAAGAAAAAACAACCTAAGAAGGAAAACAAAATGCATGGAAATATTCACAGAAAGCGTTAAAATGCTGTGTTGTGGTTCATTCTCAGTTCCCACAGGCCTCTCTCTGGCTGTATATGACTATCTCCATCGCTGAACAACTGGTTTGAATCACATCATTGTTGAAGAGAACCATGTCCATCAAAATTGATCATCGTAGTCTTGTTGCCGTGTATAATGATCTCCTGGTTCTGCTGATTTCACTCAGCATCAGTTCATGCAAGTCTCTCCAGGCCTCTCTGAAATCCTCCTGTTGGTCGTTTCTTACAGAACAATAATATTCCATAACATTCATATACCATAATTTATTCAGCCATTCTCCAATTGATGGGCATCTTTTCAATTTCCAGTTTCTTGCCACTACAAAAAGGGCTGCCACAAACATTTTTGCACAGGTGGGTCCCTTTCCCTCCTCTAAGATCTCTTTGGGATATTGGCCCAGTAGAAACACTGCTGGGTCAAAGGGTATGCACAGTTTGGTAACTTTTTGAGCATAGTTCCAAATTGCTCTCCAGAATGGTTGGATCCGTTCACAGCTCCACCAACAATGTATCAGTGTCCCAGTTTTCCCACATCCCCTCCAACAGTTATCTTTTCCTGTCATTTTAGCCAATCTGACAGGTGTGTAGTGGTATCTCAGAGTTGTCTTAATTTGCATGAGCAGGTTCTTAATAGCTTTAAATTTCTATTAATCTACAATTGCTCATCCATGAAGCCTCATGACTGACCATCCCTGAGGGTGGGTCACAGAGGAAGAAGCTTTGCTTGGAGGTTCATGAAGATAAAGCCCCCACCAAAGCCAGGCTCATCTGCCCTGTGGCCAGTGCCCGGTAGATACAGCCCAAGTAGAGCTACATGTTTGCTCTAGATTCCAGGATCAAATTTAGATTGAAAGTTCATAAGGGGCAGCTAGGTGGCGCAGTGGATAGAGCACCAGCCCTGAAGTCAGGAGGACCTGAGTTCAAATCTGGTCTCAGACACTTAACATTCCCTAGCTGTGTGACCCTGGGCAAGTCACTAAACCCCAATTGCCTCAGCAAAAAGAAAAAAAAAAAAAGTTCAGATAAAAGAAAAAGACTATAGACGCTATATATATTTTTAAGAAAAGACATTGAGGAAGTATCCAAAGGCTCCGAGGCCCCAGACTTTTCCTCCCCAGGAATTGGGGCATTCCTCAAGAAGCAAAGGGTTCTCAAGTAACAGGAGGAGATAATTAACTATTTGTGTGCAACAGGGCCCTTGTGCCCAGATTGCCTAAGCTGGCACCTCTAAGAAGGCTTGACCGGGCATGCCCAGATCTCCTAAAATGGAGGCCCTGGAAGGGGCAGCCTCTTTTGAATAGCTACGTGAGCAGAATAGGCCTTTTCCAAACGACTGAGACTTGGGCCTGTAACTCTTTCCTGGCTGCTCGTGTTTGAAGGATGAAGATCCCAGTTCCCCACAGTCCAGGTCCCAAGACCTGTACCAGTGAGAAGGGAAGGCCTTCCTCCCTCGTTCCCCCCTTTTATCCCAACTCCAAGAGAGGGCCCTGGCAGCGTTCTCTTCTCTTGTGTTCCACTTGTCTCCAGTTGTAGGTCCAGAGGTGATCATCACTGGACCAAGAAATGGAGCCCAAGAGATCTTGGGGCCAGTCCCTCAGAGAAGGTGGGGGGAGGAGGAGGACTGTCCTGGGAACCTGGATTGTGCTGAGCGAAACTATGGACCTCTAGACACCTTTCCCTCCCCAGAGGCAGAGATGGTACTAAGGGGCATGGGGTGAGAGGAAAGTATGTCTCCCCTGTGTTGGGGGAGGGCCATTTGTGATTTTAACCTTGTGAAGTAAATTTTTCTTTGTAAAAACTAATCTGACTGTTTGTGACTGAACAGAACTGGGATGCAGAGAACCAACCCCTACAATTGAGGGAAGTATGTTGGTGGGGGCAGGCCCCATTGGCAGGGAGCCTAGATCCTCTCTAACCCCATTAAGGGTACTGGAACCCCCTGTGGGAGGGGTCAGATGCAACCCACCTGTCAGCTTCCATCTTAGGAGATCCAGACCTGCCCCAGCAAGCCCCCTCAGGAGCACCTCCATGTTAGTTAGATCTAGGCGTGCTCCAGAGGCCCCATTACATGGGTTCCATTCTCCCTAACTTTTTGTCTCCTTTTTAATCTCTTCCCCTTGAGGGAAAAAAAAAAGATCAAAGGCATTGGGGCTGATGCCTTCTGAACTCAATGCCATGGGAAAGTTGGGCCACAAACACCAGACAAATGAGGGGGAGCAATCCCTTTCCCTGGGAAATCCTTTTTCCAGTCCCTGACCTCATCCCTTTTAAGGGACATGTTACCACAGAAGCACCACACCAAGTATATTCCAAATTAGGCAGGAATTACTGAATTAAAAACAGAAAGGTTGACATAAAGAAGTGGGACGGTTCTGTCTAGGGGCTTTCCCCACTGAAAGCCATGCAATCTGAGAACTAGAGGTAGCCTTAGGTCAAAGTTTTAGCATAATATCAATTAGGAATCAGTCTGAAAGAATCCAAAGCTCAGGGGACTTTGGGGATGGGGCCAATCTATAGTCCCAAGATCAAAGTCTAAGAAAGGATTCCCTGTTAATAAAACAGGCAGTGGAAGCAGAAGTGACGCATGGCAAAATGGGGGAGCCCCTTGGTGGAAGGGGCACTTGGGGAGTTTGTCACAAATCTACCAAGTTCTGTATCCCATGGATACTTAACTTCTTGGATTGGCTAATCTGACAGAATTTGTTCCACTTTCATCAAATTATAGATCTGTGACGAAGAAAAATGCTTCCCACCTCCAGACAGAGTTGATGAACTAAATATGCAGTATGAGACACTTCTGAACACAGGCAATATGGGAATCTGTTTTGCTTGATTAAGCATTACAAGGGTTTAGTTTTCCTTTTTTGATTATTGTGGGGGTGGGGAGGTGTTAAGGAGAAAAAATAAATGCTTGAAAATGGAAAACAAAAACAAAAACAAAAATCCAACATAGTTCTAGTAGTAGCATAATCTCCATGTCCTACAAACTGAGTACTTAATAATTTATTTATGTCACCTGATGAGCAAGAAGAATCTTTTGTTTGTTTTTGTTTCACCATTAAAGAAAGCCTCACACCTTTTGACGTATATATTTCCTAATTTGCTGATACCTGGGATCTAGTGATCCCAGATCTAAATGTGTATATGTGTGGGGGAATTAAAAACCTGAATTAAAGATGCCTGTCTTCTTTGAGCTTTCTTTCTAGTAGATGAGTTCTTAGCCTAGCTCTTTTGTAAATAAATTACAATCAGGAGGAACAACTTTTCACTTCTTTTCTGTAAAAACAAGTTTCCCTGAACATTTTCATTAAACTTGCACATTATAAAACTGCCCACATTTAAATAAGAGCTTCTATTTCCTCAGCCCAGCTGCTTTGGTTAGTGGGCATGTTGAAAAGTTGTCACTTGATGTTTCAGAAAACATCATTTCCAAGGTAACTTGTACTACAGCAAGCAGGCAGTAATCAGGATTGTGACATTGATGAGGCAAAAAGCAAAGTTTGTGGGAAGAGCAGAGTTAGAACAAGCATCTCCTTGAATGAGAATGAGGCTTTAATAATCAGTAAATAAATATTTATTAAGCACCTAGTCTGTGTGCCAGGTACTCTGCCAAGCACCAAGGACACAAAAAGCAGCAAAATATCGTGTCCAGCCTCAAGAAGTTCACGATCTAATGGGTGAGACAATATGCAAACAAATATGTACAAACAAATGAGGCAGGATAAAAAGCAAATAAATTTCAAGGGAAGGCACCAGAATTTTGAGAAGCTGGGCAATACTTCCTGTGGTAGAGAGGATTTTAGGTGGGGCTTCACTCACTTTAGAGGCTGAATAAAGGATGGAATGAAGTGGGGAGAGACATTTGGGAAGTGGATCCACCAGCAGGCTATTATAACAATGGTGCAGGTGTGATGATATAGGAGCCTACACTGGGAGAGAAAGAGAAAGAGCAACATCAAGGGATGTTGCAAAGATGAAATTTTAAGGTGTTGGTTATGTGGCGTGAAGAAGGATGGTGAGGGATGGTTATTCTTAGGTTGAAAGCCTGAGGAATTGGGAGGATGGTGTTGCTCTCAGTAGTAATATGGAAATTAGGAAAGGGAGAGGGTTTAGAAGGAAAAATAATGAGCTCAGTTTTGGACTTCCAATTGAGTTTAAAATGTCTACTGGACATCCAGGTTGAGATGTCTGAAAGTCAGTAGCAGATGTGAGACTGGAAATCGGCAGAGTTTGGGGCAGGATATGTATATTGAGAATCATCAACAGAGAGATGGTAATTAAATCTATGGGAGTTGATGAGATCATCAAGTGAAGTTGTATAGAGAAAGAGGAGAAAAGAGCCCAAGATAGATTCCCTATGGTTAAATGGCACAATCTGGATGAAGACAAGCTACTGAGAAGTAGTCAGATATGCAAGGAGAGGACCAGGAGAGAGTGGTGTTCCAAAAACCTAGAGAGAAAAGAGCAATAGAGAAGATGTTGATCAATAGTGTCAGAGGCTGTAGAGAGGTCAAGGAGAATGAGGACTGAGACAAGGTCATTGGATTTGACAATTAATAGCTCACTGGTAACTTTGGAAAATAGTTTCAGTTGAATGATGAAGCGAGAAATGAGAATGAAGAGGGAAGAAAGAAAGAGACATGTTGATTGAAATTTTAAAGGAGATTAGCCATAAAAGAGAGAAGAGATATGGGATGATAGTGAGTATGGAAAGATTAAGCAAGAGTTTTTTTTTTTTTTTTTTTTTTAAGGATGAAGGAGTCATGGGTATGCTTGTAGGCAATAGAGAAGGAGGCATTAGAGATGGAGATTAAAAGTAGTGGTGGAAGACAGAGGGGGCAATCTGTTAGAAGAGATGGGATGAAATGGGATCACTTGTGCTGGTAAAGGGTTTAGCCTTGGTAAGAAGTAAAAGACTTCTCTTCATGTGAGACAGAAATAAAGTAGGATATTATGGCAGAAGATATCTGTGTGAATCGAAATAAACAAGAGACAGTTCATGGTGAACTGCTTCAGTTTTTTTCCCACCTTTTTAAAGAATCCTTGATCAGCACAAATCTTTGATTCTGTCTTCCCCATAACAAGAACATGCCTTACCCTATGCCTATTTCCTAAGTACCACATAAGGTCATATGATGCCCTACAGAGATAGGATGGGGTATGGACTGGAGGAAAGGACATTCTAAACAGAACATCATTCAAGGCTTCCCTTGATGGAATGAATGGAATCCATGCAAAACAGACTTTCTGAAGATTGAGTCAGAGGCTAGAGATACTTAGGTAGATGGACGGCGGGTGATGAAGGTCTCTGAAGATCAGGGTAAGTTGACTAGATTGATATGAATGTGCATAAAGGAGCAGGAAAGTGACTCTGGGAAAATATTTGCTACTGTCTCACTATGAAATGCCCCACGGCTCTGTGGCTTTATGAAGAACAGGAAGCCTTGACTAGTCCTCTTGCTCAATTAGGAATATATGTATATATACTTGGCATCTAGTGGGCAGAGGAGGCTCAATTCTAGGCCAAACCAATCGTTCATGGATCAGTGTAATCTGCCTTATTATCATGAGCCTCCCATAACCTACTCCCTTTCTTCCTGACTTAATGTAAGTACCCATTTTCCCTCTAATTCCAAATCCAGTGAAATCTACATACAATCCACAGCTCAGACAGTTTTTGAGTGTGAGTTTCTTGCTTGGTTCCTTTGATTTTTCTGTCCTAGCAATAAGCAGTAAAAAAATAAAGCGAGACAGAGGCAGACATGGAGAAGTGACATCTTTTATTTCTGCTTCTCATTTTGTTTTGCTAAAGCTACTATGTATATAGTTCAATTTTGTCTTTGGCTGTTGTTCCCTTATAACATCATTACTTGCAAAGATGATCTCCACTTGGAGACTTTCAATGCAAAAAAGTCCTTGTTTCATCTATGACAATGTGAGTACATTATCTCAGATAACCTTTCCAATCCTGAGTGCAAGTGCAAACTGCAGCCATGGGAACTTGAAGCAGAGAACTCTCAGCTCCTCTACAGAGAAGAAGGAAGAGTTTAGAAGTAGTGTGAAAGTGGTGTATAGCAGAATGGAAGTGTTATTTGCTCTCTAAATAAAATGAAGCAAATTAAGAATGCTCCTGTAGCACACTGAATCTAGTAGAAACCTAACTTTGACATTTAGCTGTATGAATACAAGCAAGTCCCTTAACTTAAGACTCAGTTTCCTTTTCTATAAGACGGGTATAATTCCCTGCCTACCTGATTGGGCTTTTGCATAGAAAGTATTTTGTAGATGTTAAAGTGCTTTATGCTTATGAATTATTATTATTGGGGTTCTAAAATGTTGTGGAAAGAGGGCTGGATAGAGAGTCAAAAGACCAGGGCCCTGATACTTACTAGCTGACCAAGGACAATTCTTAGAGCTTCTTCTCCATCCCTCAATTTCCACCTGGAAATTGGTGACTATATGTACTGCTCACCTCACAGGGTTGCTGTGAGCAAAGCCTTATGCCAGTGTTGTCATTATTTTTATCTGTCCTCACAACAAGGGAAATAGTACTGTTCAACTCCCACTCTACAGAAGATGCCCAGCCAACTGTTCTTACCTCCCAGGGTACATAAGACCCTTTCTCCTTTGCTTTGGTTCTTTCAAGGAGATCACAGTCAAGACATTCCAATTTCCCCCTACACTGAATTCTGATATCAAACATGTCACTCAGGAAAGGGATGACTTTCTCCTGAAACAGCTCCTTGAACAGTAGATTCATTCATTAGAAAAAGTGAATCTTTCAGAGTACTTGGGATAAAGGGGAATTCTTCGTGGTCCACAATGAATAAAAATACCAGTCCAGGAGCACGTCCCATTAGTTTCTCTCCCTAGGGAAAAAGGGCACCTAGAAATTGCTCTCAAAGGAAGGAACTACTGGAAAAGCTGATATGGACAGCTTATCTAAGATCATTCCCTTCATTTGATGCCAAGGCCAAGATAAAGGACTGGAAGCTGTACAGAGGCAGAGGTTCCTGAATCTATTTCCCAGAGGATACTGTACAAGAGGATGATCAAGGAGTCTGAGAACCACTCTCGTGGAGTATACTTTGGAGCATGTTTGCCAAAGAATCCCATGTTCTCAAAAGCTAATCTCAGACATAATTTCCTACACTTCTAGTATCACTGAGAAAATACTTAGCCAAACTGGTACCATTTGAGAGGATGGATTCATTCAATTGCATTATGGGAACCTGTATTCCTTTAGGTAAGTAGGGAGACTAAGAAGACCTGAAATATTATGGAATGGTTAGAAAGAAAGAAGAGGCAAGGAAAACAGTGTTCAAGGTATTTCCTGCAAGGCCAGCATGGTGGACTAAGTTAGGTTGGGTTCAGTTTTCTTGTATCCCTATGTCAGGCATTTTAAAATCACATGGCCTTAAGATACTGAGGCCAATTTACTTCTGTTACTTCCTCTCTCTTTAATATACATACTTTGGCTCAAGAAGTGTATTATTTTACCTTGCAACCTGGAGGAAAGATGGAATAATTGTTATAAGCTCACACACTGGGTTTTTCTTTTTTAGTGTTCAATTTTTGGAAACAGCTACTCACTTTGGCCATAATCCCCATGTAAATCCATTGTTTGATGACAGTAGGAAATTTAAATATTACAATCTTATTGGTTTATCTGCTTTTGCATTTTGGAATGTCATGGATTTCCTTATTTTTGTTAAACTGATTGAGGTTGGTAGAGGAATTTCTTATATTTTATTCAATAACCTAATAGTGCCTTGCACATAGTAAACACTTACTATGTTTGTTGAACTAAATCAAGTCTCCTGGTAGAATGTGAGCTTCTTGAGGTAAGGAACTATTTCTTCTTTTTGTATTTGTATTCCTGATATTTAGCATAATGTTTTGTA
>JAJPUD010005934.1:0-135159 GCA_023553655.1 Myrmecobius fasciatus | reverse complement strand
CTTTCTTTCTTTCTTTCTTTCTTTCTTTCTTTCTTTCTTTCTTTCTTCCTTTCTTCCTTTCTTTCTTTCCCCTTTTTCTTTCTTTCTCTTTCTTTTGGAAGGAGTAAGAATGAATCCAGTGACAGCAAGTGTGGCTGTAGGAATTAAGAAATAGAACAGAATGGTCAAGGTATTGGACACATATGGTAGTAGTCAGCATGAGATGCAGTTTAGTAGATTAGTCAAGTTACCCAAAAAATAATGGTAAAAGGACACATTTTAGAAAAAGGTAAGAACAAATAGATGTATCCACTGTTTTAGCTACCTTAATAAATATATATATATATATATATATATTTAAAATTATAAATCACTAGTAAAACTAAATTCTTACTCCTCCCCCCTTAAGTGATATATTTGATTGTTACAATATATGACAACCCTTTTTGATAGGAAAAAACAAATAAATTGAAAACAAATGTGTACTCATTAATTATGGATTCACTAAAAATGTGGCATATGAATGTCATGAAATATTTTCTTTTCTTTTTTTTTCTTTTTATTTTTTTAAATTTTATTTGCATAACATGTGAGGGTAATTTTTCAACATTAACCCTTACATAGCTTTCTGTTACAAATTTTCCCCCCAACTCCCCACCACTCCCCTAGATGGCAGGATATCCACTACATGTTAATTATGTTAAAATATTGGCAAATCAAATATATGCATATATGAAATATTTTCAGTATGAGAAATTAAGAAAACAAATTAAGGGAAAACTTGTATGAATTGATATGAGGAATAAGCAAAATCAGACTAGCAATATGTGCAATCATGATAAAAATTTAAATAAAAATGAAATTTAAAAAAGGAATAGAATTCTAATTAAATTATGATGTTCAATCTTGGTCCAAAGAAAAGAAAATGAAACAGAGTTCTACACACACACACACATGTCAGTAGGAAGGTGGGTAATTATGGGTATAAAATATCTGTAGCTTCATTTGCTAACTTAAGTGGTCTTGCTTAACTGATTTTCTTTATGTAAGGAGGGAGTGTTCATTGGGCAATTTTAAAAGTCATTAAGAATTTCTAAAAATGGTACAATTCTCTCAAAGTGTTTATAGTCTAATGAGGAAAACAACTACATATCAACAAGTCATAAACAGGATAATTGGGACAGTTACAGAAGGAAGACACAAAAGATAATTTTCAATCTTGACTCTAGGTTAGGAGGATGCTAATACTTTCAACAATAACAGAGAAATTAGGAAGAGGGGAGAGTTTAGGGAAAAAGGATTCATGACTCCAGTTCTGGAAATGCTGAGTTTGAGATGTCTATAAGACATTCGGTTTTAGATATCCATTAGGCATTTGGAGATTCAGGCCTGGAGGTTGGGAGAGATGAGAAATTAGGGCTGGATACATTGATCTGAAAGTCTACATAGAAGTGGCACTCAAATCCATAAAAACTCGATCACCAAATAAAATAATAAAGAAGACCCAGAATACAGCCTTCCGGGAAATTGACAGTTTAGTGTGACCAGGAAAGGAAACCGAAAAGGAACAGTTGGATAGGTAGCAGAAAAAAAAGCAAACAGAAATGCTGTGAAAACCTAGAGAGAAGACTATCAAAAAGAAAAAAAGGTCCTGACAGGTCAAGAAGAATAAAGATTGAGAAAAGGTCATTTTATTTGGCAACTAAGAAATCACTAAAAGAGAAAAAAAAAGAAATCATTGGTTACTTTGGAGAAAGCAGATTCAATTGAATCTGATCTACACGCAGATTATGTCTAGTTTGCAGAGTTCAGGAGATAAGAAGAAAGGAAGTGGAGCCACTTATTTCAGATGAAATTTTCAGGGTTTAACCATAAAAAGGTAGGAGAGAGATAGCTAATAGGGATGGATAGATCAAGTTAAATATTATGAGGATGAGGGAGATATGGATATCCATGTTTGTAGTCTGGAGAGAACCAAGTGGTAGAACAAGTAAAAATAAAGATTAGGGAGAGATTAGTCAAGAAAGAGGTTTGTCAGGTAATACAATGGATAAAAAAGAGACCTAAATTCAAGTCTGGCCTCAGGCAATCACCATCTCTGTCATCCTGTACAAACTTGCCTCAGTTTCCTTATCTGTAAAATAAGCTGGAGAAGGAAATGGCAAACCACTTTAGTATATTTGCCTAGAAAACTTCAAATGGAGTCATAAAAACAGAACATCCAGGAATGATATCAAGGGCAATCTGTTGGAAAAGATGAGATTTAGACTGGATTTGAATGTGATCACTTGTAATCAGAGAAGTATTTTCATTGACAACAATGAAGGCAATATCGATAATGAAATAACTGATATAAAAACAAAAAAATAGTAATTAAATCTTTAAAATATACAATGCAAAGGACTTCAAGCAGTATTTATACTTTAAAATGTTTAAGTATCTTAATACATTTAGATGTAAATTATATTTTAATGAGTTTTAAAATAATTTAAAAATACTTTCTTCTACATGATTACTTAGTATATATTTTGGCTATCCCTATATTCATATATTCCTCTATCCATATATTCAACCAGTAGCTCTTCTTTTACCCACAATCTTAGGTGAAGTACTGAATAGTACAATGCAATTTCTTAGATAAACTCCCATTGTTTGGTGAGTGGAGGGGCTGTAGCAATATCTTTTACCTTTCCCCATTCTCTAATGCCAACAGCTCTGATTCAGAGCCTGAATGAACAGTGAAGTGGCATCCAAAGCTTTTTAATAGGTGACTGACTGTCATTGGGCATCTGCTTCCCAAGCTGTGAATACCAGACACAGGCAGGACAACATTAAATAGCAGATGTTATTTTATGAATGTGTTCACTTGGACCCTGTCAACTCCTGGAATTCCCTCTAGTCTTTCTACAAGGGAGCAGATGAATTACTTTAATATTTTCAATTCTTGTTTTCTAGTGAAAATTTTAATTGGTGACCAGTGCACATGCATAGTAATAGGTTGTCTGACTATTATAGTACATTTTAATTATTTCTTTCCATTGTACTCACAGAACTAAAGTTTTTTTTCTGATATCTGTCTGTTAACCATTAAACAACAATAACAAACCTTAAACATCTTACTTCAATAAATATTTCTTAAGTGTGCAAGGCGTATCTCATCCCTGTTGAATTCTGATCTCTAGGCATTGTGACTTCTGTAATCCCTCTTTGCGCCAGTCTTCAAAGCTTGCCATTTACTTATATATTTTGTATTCAGTTAAAAAGTACTAACAATTTAAATAGAAGTTCAAATGGAAATTAAATTTTCCATTCTCATGTTTTCATCATTTTTTGAAAAGAAAACATGTCATAGCTACCCTAAACAATATAACTACATAATGATTTTTGAAATGTTGATTAAAGTACTAAATTTGTTGTCTTTTTATACATCAGATTTCTAAGCAGTGCTTTTCACTTTGTGATTTTGGTAAGCTATATGATGTACCTTCGTAAAATTTTTAAAAATGCATTTTTAAGCCTCCAAGATTTTACCAGCCAGAAAATAAATAGAAAGCTAGAATAATAATAAATGCCTACCTCACTGTCATTGGTGATGGAAATAAAGTTAGGTACATATGATGTGTATCCCAAGGGAAAATTGGTGTGCTGCCATCTCTTTTTATTCAATAATTCAACAAAAATGAAGTCCTTTCCATGTATGCTCAAGGCACTGAATTTGAGAATGAGGGTGCCCAAGATTTTTTTTCTTTTTTTTAAATGAAAGTGTTTTTGCTTTGATGTAGGCTCTATTTTTAGGGGTTAGGACAGGCTGTGATATGTAAAAAGATAAGCAAACTATCTGTGATGGGGGGCAAAATGGGAGCCCAAAGTGTTCAAAAATTTTTGAGAAAGGAGATTTAATTACAACAAATCTTTAAGACATAAGTAGGAACAGGAGATTGTGGTTGGAGAAACCTTGAGCCACTTACTGAAAACTCTGTAATATAATTCACACAAAGTACAGAAATTTTGTGTGAATTATATTATTTTGTGTCATGGACCCTTTGGACCATTCAGTGAAGCCTATGGGACTCTTGAAATAATGTTTTTAAATACATAAAACAAATAGCATTACAAAAATTTAATTATATTAAAATGTAGTTATCTAAACATTTTTAAAATTCAGGGACCCCAGTTTAAGAACCCCTGAATTTAATGCATGGGCTACTTTATACCTCAAATTCTTTGTGTGTTTGTAAGTATATGTATTTACATTGTGAGTTTTTTGTATGTGTGCTAAATGTTAAATGTTAAAACATAAAATGTTATACAAATACTAGTTATTGTTGTTTGTACCATATACTTTACCTTTCACCTTATTATAAATGACAATAGTGCACTACTCTCCAGCCAAGCAGCAGCCAAAGCTGTCTCACCTCTGAGTAGGCAAGGGCTATGTCTGCTTGTCCCCTACAGAGTTTTGCAGATATTCTCTACATGTCTCAGCAGTAAGGTCTGTGGGTACAATTGTGTATCTTGTGTTTTCTTTTTTCTCGGTACAAATAAATCCTTACTTCTTTGATTAAATAGAACAAGTGACTAATTGCAGAATTTAGAAATGATGGTGTTTCTTTCAAAGAATAGAAATTGTCTAAATTCAGGTATTTGAAAAATAGCTAGCTGTTTCTTAGAAAGTAAGGAAACAGCATTTATTTAGTGTATACTATGATCCAAACATAAATTTAAGGGCTTTATAAATATTATCTGGTCATCAAGACAATCCTATGAGATAGGTGGGGATATTATCCTCATTTCACAGTTGAGAAAAAAGAGGCAAATATATGTTAAATAATATGCCATAGATCACACAGCTAGGTAGTATCTGAGGCAGAAGTTGAACTTATATCTTCCTGATTTGCTGTCTAGCTCTTTTTACTGTGTCACCTAGCTGACTTGATAGTAAGAATCATACAACCATAGAATGTTGAAGTGAAAGGGACCTTAAAAATCATCTAGTCTATGGCTTCTTAAATTTTTTCCACTCATGATCCCTTTTCACCCAAGATATTTTTGTGTGACTCCATCTTGAATCTGAACTGAGGTGTTTCTCATTCGTGCATTGCACAGTGCAAAGTACACATGTTTTATGTTCAGAGCAAGGTTGTAGTGAAGTCACAAAAGCAACTCAAGTAAAAGCTGCTAGAAACATCTTGGGTTCATTACTCATTTGATTTTGAGTTAACTTTTGGTCACTGAGTTCAGAAACCTTTTATTGTTGCTAAATTTTTCCTGTCCCCCACATTCAGTTATGAGACCTCTTATGAGGTTATGACCCACAGTTTAAGAGGCTTTGATCTAGTCTAATCCTCTCATTTTGTAGAATCCCAGAGATATTAAAGAATTTTCCCCAATGTTATACAGTTTATTGAAGGAATTACTCAAAGAGAAATAAGAATTAATAAAGGTAAGTTGTATGGGAAAATGTACAATGCCTAAAATGTACGTCCATGTTAAAAAGACAATTTAATAGTCCTAGTGAAATGATATATAGCATATTAAAGTAAGAAGTAACTTCAGAGATTACCTAGGATAAATCATACCTCATCTGAATAGGATAAGCTGTCCTACCTTTGCTTGAAAGACTTTCATTAATAAGAACCTATTACTTCAGAGGGAGTTATTCCTCTTTAAGACTCTTGCAAATCTTTATATGAAACAAAGCAAAACAAAACACAGAAACTAAACTTTTTTTACTGAAAACCAAACTTTCCTCTTAGTAGTTCCTTCTATTGTTCTTACTACCCTCTGTGACCAAGCCGAGCAAGCCAAATCCTCTGTAAGTCCTTTAGTTAATGGAAAACATCTATACATCTAATCATCAAACATTGTTGATTGCTGATTATGGCCAAGTTGTGAGCATACAAAAACAAAAAAATAAATAATCCTTGCCATCAAGGAACTTTCATTTTCTAGGGAAACAAGATCAAATATGTAAAAATGGAGAAATGAATGGAAGATAGTAATAAGTGACAGGAATGGAAAAAAATTTCCTGAATGAGATGGCCCCTGAACTAATCCTTAAATGGAAGACAAGGATTTCCAATCAGAAATATTAGGAGGTAATGAAATCTAAGGAGGGACAGTTCTTTGTATGTGTGCATGGGAGGTATGGGATTTAATGGAAAGCCAAGTTTAGAAAACAATAGTCCAGAGTTTGACTAGAATATACCAGATTGCTTGAAGGATAGAGCTATCTATATTTGTATCTAAATATATGTATATGTATGTATGTATAAAAGCTTTGAAAAGGAGATTTGAGTCACACTGAGGATATCCCAGATACACTGTACATATTTAATCCTAGAGGCAATGAAGTGGTATTCTTTAGGCTGAACATCCTTCATTTCTTTTTCTGGCCATGGTGAAACAGTTTTAAGTGTCCCTAGCATCTTGGCTACTTTCTTTTGGGTACTTTTTAACTGGTCACTGAAGTCCATAAAAATTTGCACCAATTATCTGAATGTCATAGTTCAGCATTATCTGAGAAAGGACACAGAGGGACTACCATCTCCATTCTGACTTCCCTTCTTAATCATTTACTGATCTGCTCACTGAGTCTAATTATATTTAGCCCATATCTCTGACTTTTTTCCCTTTTGGAAAGTCCAGACTATATCTTCCCATCTCCCTTCCTATGCTGCTTTTCTGTTTCTCTACTTTTTTGTGGAGATTAATACAAGAGGATTGGTGCAAGGTGGGGACATCTGGGAGCTCCTCTGTATCCTTCACCATTAGGAAACTGTTCTCCTCATTTTTCACTTGGCTACTTTCCTGGAATTTATAAGCTCTAGAAACTCCTCATTTTGCAAGATTAAGTCAACTCTGAAACTCTCACCTCCTGAGGGAATTTCTCACCTGGGCTCTCCAGGGCTTCATCACTCTCTTTGTCCCAGTAACTTCCCTCCTCCTTCTAATTTGTTTTATTTACTTGTTTATTTATCCATTTATTTATTTATTCACTCATTTATACATTCATTTATTTGTTTATTTATTTATTTGGCTTTCCTCTTGAGCCCTTTGAGGGCAGGAAATACATTCTGCCTTTCTTTTTAACCCTGATCCTTAACACTGTGCTTGATACAATAAATATTTCATAAATATTTGACTTTTCTGACAATTTACTCCTTGAGTAAGTCTACAACTTATACTTATTGAGACTATGTATTTTATTAGCATTTCTTCACATATATTGTTTCAATATTCTGATAAGCACTTTTGTGCTATAATTCCCCAATCTGAATATCTTTTTTTGTAGATAACAGCAACAAACTACTATTTTTACTTTGCCATCCATTATTGTTTGTTCTTCCTCAACAGTGGTCTACCCCTTATTTGATCTTTCTTCTTGTTCCCCTACACATGTAAAAAAGCCCCCTTTTTTGGCCATAGAACTTATAAAAAATTAGCTTATTCTAGGCTTTGACAATTATATATTTTTAAATTGTCCTTTGTGTATTCAGCGCCAATCATTTATCCTTGCTTCCATCTTTTGCACTTATCTCTCAAAAAATCTCAGTTGGTTAAAGAACTACCTCTAGATAACCATTAGGCTCTTTAATTATTTCTATACTTTGTTAAAGTAGATGCTGGTCATTTATCTTCCATTTGAATACCTTCAGTAATAGAGAAGTCACTGTCTTTTAAGAAGACTCCATTCTATTTTTGTTAGCAAGTACTTTCTTACAGGGAGCAAAAATTGACTTTCTCTATAACTTTCATTCATTAGCCCTAGTTCCATTTGTGGCTAAGCTCAATAATGCTAATCCTTTCCCACAACATGCTTTTTAAGTATTTGTAGGTATTACTCATGTCCTTCTAAAAATCTTCAACTCTAGGCAAAACATTTGTAATTGCTTACTAAAGAATTGTTACTTATGTAAAACTTGAAGATTAGTTTATTAAGGATTTCTTTTAGGAAACCAGTATGACATTTAACATAAAACTGTCTCCATTAAGATTGGAGTAGTGCCCTGCATGTGGATCAATCCTGTGGGGTATGCCAACAAGTGACAGTATTGTGTAGGTATCCTGTTTTTAACACATTTCAAAGTCAAATGGAAATTTGGTAGTGAGCCAGTTAATTTGATCATGGTAGGCAGCCAAAGTGGCTAATTAGTTTGGTTGGCTACACTAATGAAATTATCTTGCCGACTGCCTGGTCTCTACTCTGTACTATGTAGATGTGTCCTTAATGTTGGGAAGACAAAAAAAAAAAAAAAAAAGGAAACCACAAATTAGTTTCTTACTAAAGAGAATACAACTGCATTGGAATCCGACAGAGAGGTAAAGGTATAAAGAACAAAGGAGTTGGTTTACTGACAGGAAAAAGTGGATAGTATTTTTCAGTTCAATTCAGGAAGGATTTATTGAGCTTCAATGTTGTTAGCATTGTGACTAGGAATGATGGAAACTGAATTATAGATTC
This sequence comes from Myrmecobius fasciatus, assembly GCA_023553655.1. Classification (NCBI taxonomy): domain Eukaryota; kingdom Metazoa; phylum Chordata; class Mammalia; order Dasyuromorphia; family Myrmecobiidae; genus Myrmecobius; species Myrmecobius fasciatus. Next base: position 126,716 of record JAJPUD010005934.1, on the reverse strand, counting down.
AACTTTTTTGAAATTTCTCAGAAGTAAAGACTTAATTGTTTTGATGATGAACAGAGAGTATGTGACATTTAAAATTATAAAACATTTTATTCCTTTTTAAAAAAAAACCCTTTCATTACAAATAAATTTACTAAAATTGGTTTTTTTATTAATTTAACATAATAAATCTAAATCAGCCTAGAAATAGTTTTCCAAACTACTTTGCTACAATAAGCAATTCTGTTGACCTCTAAGACACTTGTTTCACTTTGTGCAGTGCAGTCCATGTCACAACTCTGCTGCTATTCATCTCATCCTTTTTCTTCTCAGGTAGCATTTGATTTTGTAACTCTAATGCATCTGTCACACAATATGTGTATTAAAGCTTAATGCACTTGCTTTATTCAATTCAATTTTCATAACATATGTATTTGTCACACTACTAAAGATTTTAAGATCTCTGAGCACAAGGACCAACTCTCCCTAAATTTTTATCTCCCCAGGACTTAATATTGTTCTCTGTGTAGAGTAGATGTTTTAAAATATTTGTTGTATTACTGTTCCACTGTTTGAACACTTGAAAGAATTCTCATATCCTCTGTCAAAGACCATTATTTTTCCTTCCTGAGCAGACCATTTTCTTTTCCACTATGGATATCATGGACTAGAGATGCTCCAGCTATGTAGCTTAAGGACACTTTTATCCTCTAAAGAACTATTGAGGACCCCAAAAAGCTTTTGTTTGTATAATTTGTATTTTTATTAGAAATTAAAACATCCTATAAAACTATAAAAATCATTTTTACTGCAGACCTCCTGAAAGGATTTCAGAGTCCTTAAAAGATCCCACAGCACATTTTTATAATCACTGTCCTAAAGAATGACCCTCACATTACAATGCATAAACATTGCTTCATATCCTTAGGTTAAAAGAACACTTTCCTTTCTTCTCTTATTACAAAATTCACCCACCAAAATACCCTTCAAAGCTGAATAAAACACAAAACAGAAAGAAACAACATAATTGTTACATTCATCTGACATCCTCTGCCTTATTTCCTTTAGCTACAACCTGGTTTCTTTTTGAGTCCCAGCAGGTGGGCATGGATCTTCCTCACCACCCCCTGCAGCTGCCTTAAAACTTTGTCCTTTAAAATGAATACATGATGAATTACTTCTCTGAGCCATGTACAGTTAAAAAAAACATACCTCAGGGATGTTCATTCATTTATAAAGTTTTAGGTCTGGTCCTCTGAATTCAAAAAGAAATTGTAATTCATGGCACCAAAGAATGAGCATAGACTTCTTGCCATGCAACACTGAATTTATGACTCCAGCCTGAATAATAATGCAAGTTCCCTCCATTCTTTGGGAGGTTCTTCTTTGTGGAATCACTAGAGCTCATGACTCTATTTGATAACCCCTTGTTGACTCTTGGGAGCTTGAAAAAATTTACCTGCTCACTGAAGAGAATGATAAAAACAGATATTTCTGATTGCTGAGTTACTTCCAAGCTATTTCCTATTACCTAGACTAGGCAGTCAGTATACTGAAGAAATGGAATATTTATGATTCCATAACTTGCAGGCTGTTTTTCCTTTTGTGGGACCCCAAACTCTTAAGCAATTTAAGCAGCTTTGATTTAAAAAAAATATTGGTTGTTGAGTGGTGATTTAAGGGGAAAAATCATTTCATGTAATTGGGAGGATTTTATTGTTGTAAGTTATTTAGAAGAGGTAAAAGGATTAATGAATTACAAAGTACTAGAGTGGGAAAGTATAATATTTGAAAAAAGCATACTCAGTACTGATAATATACTTAATGATACTTTTTTAATGCACTGTATTAGAGAATTTTTTTTTTCTTTTTTGTGAGAGAGGAACTAAAACATTTTACAAAGTATAATCTGCTTAACTTGGTTTCCTTCATGGTAGATGAGAAAACTGTTAAGTCAATAGTTAAATGTAGAACAAATCACACTGTACATACTACCCATGCTGCTGCTTCTCCTCCTCCTTCATAACCTGAAATATGGATAAATTTTTCAAGATAAGACCAGCCCTGAGAGGAAAAACAAAAGATATTTATATCTACATATAAACATATATATATATGTGTGTGTGTGTGTGTGTGTGTGTGTTCAGAAAATTTTGGATTTGCTTCTAGGTACTCAGCACCAGCAACCCAAATCTCCACAACTACTCTAGAAATCTACAAATATAGATGGGTAATTTGGTATTTTGTTTTGTTTTCTTATGTATTTAGAAAAAAACAATTCTGTCTCAGAAAGGAGTGGACTCCCTTTTTTAAAAAATTAAGTCCCTTTTTTTCCCCATTTATCCTTATATCTCTAACATTTTTTAAATACATGTAAATATATATACTGTTTTCTAGTGTTTTAGACAGCTCTCCCTTCCAAACCATGGGTTTAAACAGTTGAATTTTTAAATCTTAGTTTAAAATTTTATATTTATCCTTATACATTTATACCTTAAACCTTATCAAATTTAATTTTCTTAAATATGTGCCATAATTCAAGTAAATTAAAATTTTTAAAATATATTGTATGGTTATCCATTCTAACTTTGTGATGACTATAATTCTGATAAAAATGCTTTATGGCTTCATCCAATTGATAAAAATGTTCAGTAAAACAGAACACAATCCTGTATTTCTATATTTTTAAAAAAATTGATAGTAATCAATTCATTGGGTCCATTCTTTCAACCAATGACATTTAACACAAGTAGGATTTTGGTCTTTCTGGATGTGGATTGTATTTTCCATCCAATGTTTATTGGAATTGTTTTGGATTACTGAATTGCTGAGAAGAAACTGGTCTATCATAGTTGATCATCATACAGTCTTGTTGTTGCTATATACAATGGTTTCCTGGTCCTGCTTTCTTCATTCAGGATCAGTTCATGTAAATCTTTCCAGGCTTTTCTAAAATCGGGCTGCTCATCATTTTAATAGAATAATAATATTCCATTACATTCATATTCAGTCATTCCCCAATTGATGGACATCTCATTTTCCAATTCTTTGACACAACAAAAAGAACTGCTACAAATATGTTTGCCCATGTGTGTCCATTTCTCTCTTTTATGATCTCCTTGGGATTCAGAACAGTTTCTTCATATGTAAAATGAGCTGAAGAAGGAAATGGCAAACCACAATTGCCACTTATTTATTTTGAGGAAAAGTGCTGTCATTAAAAATCTACAGGAAATCTGTAGGAAAGAAATCTATTTTTTTTTTCTTTTTTTACTTTTTTTTTGCTGAGGCAATTGGGGTTAAGTGACTTGCCCAGGGTCACACAGCTAGGACGTGTTAAATGTTTGAGACCAGATTTGGACTCAGGTCCTCCTGACTTCAGGGCTGGTGCTCTATCCACTGCACCACCTAGCTGCCCCAGGAAAGAAATCTATAGAAAGAAGATCTATAGGAAAAAAAATCTATAGGAAATCTATAGGAAAGAAATCTTTTAAGGAACACAAGACAACCCTTATAGTTCCATTTCTTTCCCCTGCTATGTTAAAGGCTTAATTAGAAAAGAAATTTTTTTCTGAATGAAGCCATTTATGTACAACTTCTCACTGAATAAAAGCATATCAATGGCTGTGGCACTCCCAATCTAATCTAAAATTTAATCCCCTCACAACAGACCAAAGGTAATGAAATCCTAGTCACCCATAAGAGTCAGGGCCACCTGAGAACATGCAGAAAGATCTGTTGATTATGCTTATTTTCATATGCAGCAGAGACGAAGGTGAAATTAATTTATCTTCCATTAGAATTTGTATATAATTTCAAAGGTAGGATAGAATTTTTAAAATTCTATCTGAGATTTGCTGGGAAATTAAACAGTCAATCTTTTTGATGTTGTACAGTTTCAAATGGTCAGTCCAAATCTTGATTCTGATTAATTTATTTCTATTGGCAAAATACCTTTTCCCACCTGTTTTTCAGAAATTACAGTTCGTGTGCCATCTCTTCTTCTGTGCCTCATGTGTGGCTAATGTAAGAATACTATTCGCTTTGCCTTCAAAGAATCTTTTTTGTGTGTGTGTCACTTAGAGCATGAAAATGGCGTTCAGGATAAAGATGTGGTCTTGTGGTAGTTGCTTAAAACAGATTTTAAGTGATTCAGTTTATGGCTATGTAAAATAACTGTTTGCTCAGACTGAACATCTAATTCATAGACTGAAAAGGAGAGAGTTTACTTCTTACAGGGATTTATTGTCAGTGCTTTTCTGTTACAAATGCATTTTTAAATAGTCTGCAAAGGGTATGATTAAAGAAAATGCCCTGGCAAGAGAAGCGAGGTTCCTTTGTTTAAACACAACATTTGAAGGACAGTTTTGCACTGTATTTCATTTTAAAAGGAACTGAGAAATAATCAAGGATACAGTCAATTCTAAATAGAATGCTTATTTTGTTTGTTAGTAATTGCATTTCTCTGAAAAGTATTCTGATGATAAATACAATGGATCCAGGCTATATCTGCACAGAGCCTGCATTTTCACGTATATATGAAGATGATTTTTTTCCCCTTTCAACTAGCTACAATTTTGCAAATTTAAAAGAGTGGAAACTTTGCAATACACAACTAAGGATTTTCTAGATAATTTATTTAAAATTTTAAAATAAAAATACATAATAACCATAACAAGAGATAGTCTGCCTTTGGCTACAAATACAGTTTTAATAAAAATTTAACCCTATCATGCATAAATTTATGCCTTTCTAAACATCCCAGTTACTTTCTCCCCTTTACAAAAGATTCTTAATTATAACAAATATAATCATTATATAACATAAAATAATAATTAATGTTTAAAATAACATATGGATCCATGATTAAGTAATAGTATAAACTCACTGTAAGTAAAATAAATTCTGTGAACTAAAAAATATTAGAGGGAGAAGAAAAAAATGAAGAAAATTGATTTATCAATACTCTAAATAAACACTATTGGCTATTTAAATAAGTTAGCAAAATCCCCATTAACGCAGTTAAGGGGAGCAATGAAGTCAATTTAGTTAAAGAAAAAAATCACAATCTGATATAAATAAATCCTCTTCTGATTAAATTAGGAATATATTTTTACGAATATCAGCATTAATTAGCAACACAGATAGAGAGGAAGAAGACATTTCAGAGGTGATCTAGGTCAGCTATTTTTTTTAATTTTTAAAAATGTGGAAACTGAGGCCCAGAGAGGTTAATTGTGCAATCATAGAATTTGAGCTTTAAGAGATCCCAGTGTCAATCTAGTACCATTCACAGATAAAAGGAAAGCCCTCTAAAATATGCATAACAAGTAGTCATTAATTTTTTGCTTAAATACTTCCAAGAAGGGAGAGCCCAGCACCATCAGAGACTAATCTACTTTGGGACAACTATACTTTCTAAAAAAATGTTCTCTGCCTCAAGGCTACATTCACATCATTGCAGCTTTAAATGATTGCTTCTTCTAGTCTCCAGAATTGCATAGAACAAGTCTAATATTTTCTCCATGTGACATCCCTTCACATACTTGAACACAGACCCATCTCCCTCCTGAGTGTTCTCTTCATTAGTGTAAATGTGTTCAGTTCCTTTGCTGTTGTTGTTCAGTGATTTCAATCTTGTCTGACTCCTCATGTCTCCATGTGGGGTTTTATTTGCAGGGATACTAGAATGGTTTGCCATTTCCTTCTTTAGCTCATTTTTCAGATGAAAAAACGGGGACAATCAAAATTGTCACTTGATAAGATTCACACAGTGACTAAGTGTCTGAGGGAGGATTTTAACTCAGGTCTTCCTGACTCTGGGCCTGCTATTTTATCCACTGTACTACCTAGTTCTTCCTTAATTCTTTTAATTGATTCTTATTATTATATGAGCTCATGACTCATCCTGGTTATTCTCCTCCAGATTCTCCTTAATATATTCATATTCTTCTTAAAACATGATCATCAGAATTGAGTACAATATTCTCGTTGAGAGGGCCTAATATTTATTTCTAAAAATGACATCTCTTTTAGTGCAATCCATGATTGCATTCATTGCATTCACTTTGTTGGTTGCTACAATATATTGATGATTTATAATAAGTTTGGAGTTCACTAAAACTCCAGATTTTAATGAGAAATTTTGGAGAGTGTGCAGGACTTCTAATCAGGAAGATATGGATTTATTGAAATTTGCTTATTGTGTGACTGAAGGCAAGTAACTTGATCTTTCTGAACCTTAGGCAGCTCCCTAAGACTACAGACTATTTCTATCTATTTTGATGATGATAATTACTAATTGCATTTCTCTGAAAAGTATTCTGATGATAAATAAAAATGGATCCAGGCTGCATTTTCATATATATATATATGTATATATATATACACATATACATATATATATATATATCTCAAGATGATTTTTTCTTTTCTGTATTGATATAAAGATATTCATTTATCTTACACTTCCAAAAATATAAATGATATTCTATTCAAGTAGGAAAAAATCATTCAATTGGCAAGTGTTATTATTTAAAAGGAATTTATCTTAAATTTGAATCAAAGTTATGAGTCATTCAAAGCACAATGGAGAGGAAAATAGTGGGCATGGATAGACTATAACATATTAACCGTGAAGCTATGTAAAAATATCATTAGTTTTTTTAAATACAAGATACATAAAATATGTAAAAGAGTTTTGAATGAGAAGAGGAGTTAGGCCTATCATTATTAAGGATAAAGAATAACCAACGGGTAGATTACTTGTCTTGGGACTGTTGCCCAATCAATATCAAGAGATATCTTTTGATGTAATAAAATATTAAGTGGTGGAGGGGCTATGAGTAAAATATTCAAATGACTATAATGAATTGAGTGGCCACAGAAAAGTACATTAAAAAAAAAAAAACCTTATTCCCTTGACATTTATTTCTGTGGATTATGTTGAAGTGCATTTCTTCCCAAATCGATTTTTCTATAGCTTTTTCAGATAAAATCAATTGAATATTCAGATTTGAAGGGATGCATAAGTTACTTATGTGTATTTTTAAGAAGTCTGAAAACCTAAAACTTATTAATTAGATATGGGATAAATAAGTATTATTGCAACTTCCATCCACTGGTTTAAGTTTTGCCTTCAGGGCTCCCTTAAAACTAGCATAATTCCTCTTTTTCATAAAAGCCATATAAATACTTGAAGATAATTACCAGACTCTATGTTAAATGTTTACAAATATTATTTGTCATTTGATCCTCATAACAATCCTGTGAAATTGATGTCATTATTATCCTTGTTTTACAATTGAGGAAACTGAGTCAAAAGGGTTAAATGGTTTGCACAGGATCATGCTATATTTTAATAATCAAATAAAAGTACTTCCAAAATAGATTGATTAAATATAATTATAATATTTGACAGTCATGTATGACTTAGTGCTTAAAATGTTTTACAGATATTATCTCATTTAGTTTGCAGAACAACTCTGTGAAGTATGAGATAAAGCAATTGACATCTTTTTATAGATAAAGAAATTGGGGCTTAGATACACTGTGTCTTGTACAAAATCACAAAGTAGTTAGGGACAGAGCTGAGATATGAACTCAATTCTTTTGTTTCCAAATATATTTCCTTCCTAGTAAATCAAATATATCCTATTGTAATAGATTAAGGATCAAAAGATATAGCTTAGAAATGTAAATGTGTTGCACAATAATTTTTTGACTCACTTAACTTTTCTAGACCTCAGATACTTGATATGTAAAATAGACCACATGCTGGTGGCCACTTTGAGCTCCCTCCTAAATCTAAATCCTTGATCTCCTTATAATATGTAGTCTGGGAAGTTTATCAGTTACCTCCAACAGCATAATTTGAAAACCCACATGTACTTACTGGGTTCCTAATATGTCTAAGACAATATGCCAAGGATTGGGAAAAATAGTAAAAGTACAATGTACTTTTCATCCTTAAAAGGCTTACAAATTAAATTTAAAAAACAAATAACATACACTTAAAGAAAGATAACTAAATACATATGCATGTACAATTTAAAATCTTAACAATGAAATCTATTGCAGTGTGTGTGTGGGGAAACTTAAAGACTTAGATGATTTGCTATTTCAAGGCAGTGTCTGATGGATGTACCTATTAAATGTCATGGAGTTCTTGTACAAGAAATATTCTGTCCATAGAGTATTTATCTTTGAGAAATACAAACATAAGACAGATTTTTGAACTAGTGACTAACTTGCCACCTTTCAGCTCAAATATATTATTACACTTATGTATAAGAGAGATGATTTTTATGGGTCATTAAATTAATATTTCATAAGCACTGTTTTGCTCCAGTTTTGTTATTTCCTCTTGCCTCTAAGAAATATTCCTTAGGAAGAATTTTTTGAAAAAATACAATTCTTAACAGGCTTCAGTTGCTATATTAAACACATTTAACTGCCCATCCACTAAAAACACTCTCATTTCATGATTTCTCACCAGATTGACATTTTATTCCCCAGAGTTCTCAATCTGATGGTGGCTTTCATTAAATCCTACCAAACAGTCAGAACAATATTTGAAACAAGACTTAGAACTAAAACATAATTGGACCCATTTAACGTCTTATTACAATAAAATCCAACTTCTTCCTAGGAATCTAACTTGTAGAAAACTCTCAAAAACCATTACTTTTTGCCACTGGCTATAAATTTAAATTCTAGGTAAGTATAATGAGAAAAGAAAGTTCTGAAGGTGGCTGTAGATCATATCAGCTTCAGCCCTATTAATTATTTCCATGAAATCAATCAACATCTTATTTAGATAACTAGAGGCATTACTACTTAATTTGTTAGAGTGGAACAATGAGGGCAAGCATTTATCTGCCCAGTCAATAAAGAGTTGAATTAGTAAAGAAAGTCAAATGCTTGGTTTTAAAACTGTTAGTGAGAGAAAAAAAAAATTAGAAAAACAAACTTTATATGGATTATTTCTTGTTTAGTTCTGATCATATTTCAGTGATTCAATACTGAGATTGTATGGATATACCCATTGTAGGCTTGCTATAGTCTCACCAGTAGTTATTTTCCTTACTGATATAATAATAATAATAATAAGCACTATCTATAGAGAACTTATTATGTGTCAGGGACATGGTAAGTGTTTTACAATTATTATTTAATTTGAACCTTACAACAACCTTAAGAAGTAGAGGCTATTATTATCCCTATTTTATACTTGAGGAAACTGAGGCAGTAATACATTAAATGACTTGGAGGCCAGTTTTGAACACAGGTTTTCCTTACTCAAGGAACAGTCCTCTACTAACTATAACCTAGTTTCCTCTGATATGAAATCCAATCCAATCCAGTAAATCTAGTTTTGTCTGATATAAAATCCAATCCAATCCAATCAACACTGTTAAATGCCTATTGTAGGCAAGATATTATATTATGTGATGGGATACAGAGAAAAAAATAACCCTGAATTCATAAAGCTTACATTCTGTTGAGGAATACAACATAAAAACAGATAAACATATATTAGATAATCTGAAGAGTAGGTTGAAATTGCTAACAAATAATGGATTCAGGGAAAGCTTGCTGTTCAAAGTGTCAATTGATTGAAAACTGAAGGACATTAGAACTTCCAAGATACAAGATGGGTTTTTACTGTTCAATTTGTTTCATTCATCCAACATGAACAAATGTTTTTCTTCGAAATATTTGAAAACAATGCATTTAACTAGTAGTATGAAGAAACAAATCAATATTTTAGTACTCAAAGGCCAAGTGATGGCTAACGTCTCCTGTAGGGAAAGAGCAAGTTCATTAATCAACCCTCTTTTTTACCCTTCACTTTCAAGGTCAGTATTAGTTTTTAGTATTTTTTTGTTTGTTTGTTTGTTTTTTCTGTAGAATGCATTTCCATATGAAAACAGAGCCCAAAGTTAAGCTCTTCTTGTGAAATGTCTCTCAAAACACACACACACACACACACACACACACACACACACATACACACACACACACACACACACACACACACAAACTTTCTAAAATACAAAACAATTAACTTAATTGATGAGCACCAATGCTCATAGAATTAACTTTGTTGGAACATAATCCAGGAACTAGAGTGTATTTTCTAACTGATTTTTCCCTTCAAGTAAACTTTCTTGCTCTGGGTTTTCGAAGTGACAATTTAAAAAAAAAATAGCCTAAATTTTACAATATTTTCTGTCTTTACATAGTGATATTTATTAGTATTTAATATAAGGATTACAAAGTGAGTTTGAAAAATCAGAACAGTTATGAGAAATTCCTAAAAGTATAGTCTTTTCTATATACTCTTCTGTTCAGATTGAAGACTTGACAGACACATGATGTATATGTCATTTTCTTTAGTTTGAAAACTGTGACAACATAACCTCTCCTGCTGAGGGTGGATTCAGAATGATAACACTTACTTTAGCTAGAATTGTTACTGAAGCAGCTGGAAAGTGACATGCTTTCTGGAAAACCATTGAAAGAGATTAGCAAGTCTGGTTTACTTGGGTGTAGAGATTGCTTATAAATGACATTGCATTATCCCTTACAGCTGATGCAGTAAAGACAGCATCTTCTGAGAATCTGGGCACTAGGCTACATTTACTATCAATTGTTGGGCAGTGTAAACAGATAAGAGACAGTGACTAGAAGTTATTAATGGGCAACGTAATACCTGTAGCATCTACCTCACTGTGTTGTGCTGAAATGTTAATTAAGTGCTCTGCAAGCATTAAATCATCATATAAATTTCAGTTACCATAGGAGGATAGTTTCCTCCAAATGGGGTAGTTCCCTTAAGAATCAAGGTGGAAAAATCTTAGGAAATTTATTCAGCTTCTATTTGGTTCTATATAGTATTTTTCTAATATACATATGTATATATATAAATACTTGAATTTGCTCAGATATTTCTAAATATTAATTGTTCTTTCTTCAATCTGGGAGAAAGACTATACAGGGCTTATTAAACCTTATAACTCCACTCAAGTTTTGGGGACATCCTGTGCTATTCACCCATTTGATTTATTATACATTTGTGGTTAAGTTGATTGGTTGTGTTACTTTATTACCCCGTTTGGGTTTTCTTGGCAAAAATACTAGAGTGGTCTGATATTTCCTTCTTCAGCTCCTCTCACAGATGAAGGAACTGAGACAAACAGGTAAAATTATTAGCCCAGAGGTAATAAGTGTCTGATGTTGAATTTGAACTCAGGTCCTTTTGACTCTAGGAATGATGCTCTATCTACTAATCTACTTAGCTATACATTTTTAGTGAGTACCTATCTAGATACAGTAGTTGTATATCAATCATATATCTTTCTATAACCACAGATTTCTCCTTGCCTATGGGGGATATGGAATATCCTTGCTAATTACATATATTTCAAAGCATTTCACCAATCAGTATGTGTCTGAGTTGAATAGAGGGTCAAGTTGAAAAAAGAATTGCCATTTCCATATTAAATGTAAGACATGAAATTTAAAAATTACTGGTGCTCCTGGCCCCTTGAATTTTAAACTTAGCTACCATAAGGAAAAGGTTGCCTACCCCATTACAAACCGCCTACTTATCTTCTTTTAAAATCTCTCTTTCAATGGAAATTATGGAAATGCTACCATATATCCTTTACAAAAGAATTTGTGCCAAGTCACAAGGTTTTGTTATAATTCTTTTCCTCTGTATCCCTTATGATGATGTTTGTCCTTGGTGGAAATGGCATGGTTTTAAGTGAGGATTTAATTATAGCCATTTAGAGACAACTTAAGAACTCTTCTCTAATTTACTGCAATTCTAAAGTCGAGTCTGGATGAGACTTATACAAGGTTTTTTTTTTTAATACTGATGAATAAGACATTTAGAGAGTGGTTTTATGTAGTATGAATTCTTTTTTCAAGGAGAAATACAATAACAATCCTTCACAAAATTAAAATTATAAAAATATATCCACATTGAGTTTAGTCTTCTTTTTCACCAGTTTTCCATTCATGTTTTCAGAGATTGTGTTCTTGTAACTCTGCATTATCACTGTGTTAGACTACTTTTCTCAAAGAAAATTATTTAAAATCACAGACATGAGAGGTTATTTAATTTTATAGAAAGATATTTCTGAAAATGCTAAAAAAATAAAGTTATATAATTTTTCTTCCTTTTTAAGGTATTATTTTTTCTCCTACAACAAAAACAATAATATTTAAACATTTTCTTAGTAATAAGTAGCTATAATCAGATGTTTCTGAAGAGTGATTATACACTATATTCCAAAGATCATGACAAATTGAGGCATGGGCAAAAAAGATCATTGCTTTGGTTATATTCTACCTTGATCAGACGGGTCTATAATATTCTGCTTTGTTCTGGGAACTGTATTTCAGGAAGAACAATTACAGGCCAATATTTCCAGAGTAGGGTTATTCATGGAAATGAGATGATATCTCAAAATTGTATTGTAAAGAAGAGTTGTTGAAAGAACTGGGGATGGTTAGCATAGAGAAGAAAAAACTTGGGTGAGTCATAGAGAGAACTGTTATTTGGAAAAGGGAATAGAATTAATTGTTCAGTGTAAATGGAGAGGGTAGAACTAAAATAACCAAGTTTCTTGAGTACATGAATTGTTTAATTTTTGTCTTTTATTGTTATCGAGGTTATTCTAGGTTCTTTATCATTTTTCCTATATAGCTCTTACTTTTATTTTCAAGGTAATCAAGTGTAGTACCTCAGTTTTTTTTCAAAAAAGCAACCACTTTTGTATTATAATTTGACAATAATAGACTTCCCCTCTTCGCCCCCACCCCAATCCCTGCCTTAACTGAAGATTGATGTAATTGTGACATTCTCAACCTCAGTCAGAGCTGACTACTTCTCAGTGGTTGGGCCACATAAAAAAAACAGATGAGGTCATATATCTCAGATAGGACAAAAGCCCTTTCTTTCCCTCCCACTCTCTTTCAGTTGAATTCAACCTAAAGATAATACTCTATCACTGGTAGTTTTTTCTTAGGCATAGAGTACTGTTCCTGTTCTACCTTAAAAAAGTCTTTTGCTTTTATTTTCTCATTTCCACAATTACTGTACTGTTTTTGCATTTATGTTTATTACATCTCTTTAATGATTCCCATGAAATTTAGGAGAATTTGCATTGCCTTCATTGTTAGATGAAAGAGACTTTGTCATAACATCTCAAACTCCAGAGTTCACTTTTTACCCAAGTAATTCTGTCTTATTTTCCCAGCATTATCATATTATTTCACCTAGCATTATAAATATGTAAAACCATACAATATACAAAATGCTATTAGTAATATTTTTATATTACAAACGTAGTCTTCTGGGTGACATAACAATAAAACCAAAATGACATAGTCACTTATTATTTTGAATCAGTTATAGCTTTTATTTCTTGAGATATACTTGTTCAATGTTTTCCCTAAGGTCCTTGTAGAACAAGGGATTAAAGAGAAGGGAAAGATTTGGTGATATTTTTTCCTTTTCTTCTTTACCTTGAAAAGTACATGTTTACACTTCTGTCAAGATCACACTAAATATTGTGAGGAATTGATGAATGTATATTTGATTGTGGCAAACATAACTTCACTTTAAGATGGTCTTATAAGTAAATGAACTTTCTGAGTCTTTCTAATGCTTCTAGATGCTAAGTCTTCACTTCAGCTTACTTGGGACTCTGTTGCTTTTTATTCTGCTATATCCACATACAGTGTAAGCCCACATTTGATTTTCTCTAAAATAGATTGCTGTGCTTCCTTCTCTGCAGCTGTCCAAACCTTACTCATGCTAGAAGGCTCAAAACTTATATCCCAAATCTCCTTTGACTCTCTCAGCTTGACAGAAGCTCTAATCTTCTCTTAAGAGAGCTCCCCACTTTTTTGGGGGGTACAATTACATAAAACACTCGGTGTAAGATCAGGAAAACCTGAGTTCAAATCCATCCTCAGACATTAACTAGCTGTGTGGTGCTGACTAAGTCACTTTAACTTCAGTTTGCTTTAGTTTCTTCAATCGTACAGTGTAAATAATAATAATAGCAACTATTTCCCAATGAATGACAAAAGTCATATATTAATCAGATCTTGTGAGGATCAAATGAAATAAAACACAGCACAAAGCCTGAAACAAAGTAAGATTATATTAATGATAGTTATTGTTATTATTATTATTTGTCTGTTATTATAACTTGACACTTAAATATGTACCACTGATTCCATCTTTTCATTTGTTCCCTTACATCTACTATATCTAACAGGATTCTTGAGAGCAGGAAACTTTTTCATGTCTTAGTATATTCCTTATTGTCTAATACAACAAATATTAATTAGTTCTAGTAATATTATCAACAGGTGGTATGAATATAGTACTTCTTTATTAAAGTTCTTTACATACATTATCTGTTTAATCTTTAATATATTAGTATGATCTAAATCATGTTAATTAATGCTTTGGTGATATGTAATAAACTTTGCAACCAGGCTTTAGAAGGCTCTCTTCTGTAGATCTATTTTTCTTCTGTAGGTATTTATCCCAGGAAGTTGGTTGTGTGAAATTTATATTCCCTGATGAGATAGTATTTTGTTTCTTGCCTAACCGCAAAGCTGTGTGCCCCTTTGTTCTCCTACTTTTCCCAGCCTCTACTTTTAGCTGTCTCATGAACTTTACTCTCCTCTGTCTAACATTCACTCAAAGACCATGCTCTAGTTGTTGGCTTTATTGAAATCTCAGGTAAATTTCTGCCTTCTGCAAGCAGTCATTACTGATCCTTCTTAAGGGTAGTGCCTTCTCTCTCTCTCTTTTTTTTTTTTTATAAAGCTTTTTATTTGCAAAAATATGAGTGACCTTTCAACATTGACCTTTGCAAAAAAACTTTTTTTTTCCCAAGCTTTTCCTTTCCTTCCCCCCACCCCCCACCCCTAGATGACAGGTAATCTAATACATGCTAGATAGGATAAATTATATGACAAATACAATACATGTATACATATCTATACAGTTATCCTACTGCACAAGAAACATCAGATCTAGAAAGAGAAGAAGAAAAAAAAAAACAACCTAAGAAGGAAAACAGAATGCATGGAAATATTCACAGAAAGCGTTAAAATGCTGTGTTGTGGTTCACAGTTCCCACAGGCCTCTCTCTGGATGTAAATGACTATCTTCATCGCAGCACAACTGGTTTGAATCACATCATTGTTGAAGAGAACCATGTCCATCAAAATTGATCATCATATAGTCTTGTTGCTGTGTATAATGTTCTCCTGGTTCTGCTGATTTCACTCAGCATCAGTTCATGCAAGTCTCTCCAATCCTCTCTGAAATCCTCCTGTTGGTCATTTCTTACAGAACAATAATATTCCATAACATTCATATACCATAGTTTATTCAGCCATTCTCCAATTGATGGACATCTTTTCAATTTCCAGTTTCTTGCCACTACAAAAAGGGCTGCCACAAACATTTTTGCACATGTGGGTCCCTTGGGTGGTGCCTTCTCTTTAAGATTATTTCCCATTTATTTTGTTTGTGCGTGTATGTGTATCTTTTTTGTAAATATTTATTTGAATTTTTTTCCCCATGGATGTTATATTTTTATTTTTCTTTATTTCTCTAGAACTTGACACAATGCATGGCACATAGTAGGTACTTAATAATTTTTTTTGACTTGATAAAGTAATCCATATGAATTTGTTAATGAAAGGAATCTGAAAGGTCCACACCCTTAACTTCTGAGAACTGCCAAACCATCTAGGTAATATAAATTATCTAACAATCAACTTTATTTATTTATTTTTTTATTTGCAAAACATATGTATGCGTAATTCTTCAACATTAACCCTTACAAAGCTTTCTAACAGTCAACTTTAACAAGTCACACACATAGTAAATGAAAAAACCTGTACCTGAACCCCAGTGATATAATGGGCTATTAACCAATTGGCAAGGCACCCCAAAACAAGACAAGGGATGTACGTTTTATCAAGTCTTCATCAGTAAAAAAATTAACACTGCATATAGAAGAGAGAGTAGTTCTAGAAAGAGGGCTTCATTCATTGGAAAGACAATGAGGACCTAGAATAAGCCTGACTGAATATACTTGCATTATCCTTGAGCAAATAATCAATTTTAATTGAATTTATTAGGCATCAGAAATAGCTTTCCACCTATCACAGCTAAGGCTGAACCAATAGTTATTGAACCTTGTCTTCCAAAAAGTATAATATTTATTTAATTAAATATATATATATATTACTAAATATAAATATTATTAATTAAATGTTAATTAACACAAAAATTCATTGAAGCCAACAGCTTTAAAAGCAAATGAAATAATATCAATTTATCTTATCTTTTCAAATACTGGTTAATTTCTATGTAACATACAATACCTAGAATGGGGAAAAATATTCTCTTACAAAACTATAAGCATGAGGCAGGTAGAGGGGGAATATCATTTTCACCATATAAATAGTATGTAACTATATGATAAAACTCTTGTTAAAGTTCATATAACAGAATAATGGGGTACCATATGATATTTTCAACATTTTTTGACAACAAGATATGCTACTTAGTATATCTAAAATGAATTGTATTTTAATCTGATATGTTATAATTACATTTGGCTAACAGGTGAAAAACTCTAGTATAGTTTGTATTTATTGTATTATTTGCTTTCTGAAGACAAAGATTTAGTTTGCACACATTTATCTTTGATTTAAAAATTCAAACCCAAAGCAGAAATCATTATTATTTAATTACTCCATGTACCCAGATTTTGTGTCCTTGATTTTCAGAAGATTCGTTAAGAAATTTGTATATAAATGTGATAGATAGCTTAATGTGTTCTGATCTAAGCAATGTTATCCCTAAATCTTATTTCTTTCTTTAGCCCCTCCAGATAGGGTTTCAGATCATCCTCAGATTTCTTATTTGTCTTTGACAGAAACAACAGCCTATAAACCAAGACATGCACAGAAGGCCATTTCTGTTTGAAAAAGAATTTTGAAAAGAAAAGTTCCAAGGTCATGCATTGATTAAATCTTAAACCTCCTCTTATTCAATGAGTACTTTTTTGTGCCCACAAACTTAAACAGGAACTCAACCAGCCAGCATTTGCACATCTCCAGTAGAAGAGCTAACAATTGTTCATTGAACCCAAGATGGATTATTTAGTACAAAAGTCTGGGCTCTGGCAACCCAGTATAAAATATTATTACATCTCAGCACCATTGAATGATAATAATTCCAGCATAGTTCACATGATCAAATCTATTTTCATTTAAGCACACAGTTTGTACTCTTCTTCATCCTCAGGCCTTTTGGCAAAGTTATTTCAATAATCAATCCTATAAAAAAGGAATATAAAATGTAGCCTGGAAACTCCCTTTGAATGAATTTTTCTTTCTCTCTACAATTCAACTTTCCTTGAAAAAAAAATGTTTTCCAAATCCATTTTAATCTTTTATGCTAATGAACAAAACAGCACTTTTAGGACCACAGGCAATATTGATGCTATTAATGTAACATTGCCTTGAAAACCTGTTTTGGAATATTGACAAACATCTAAAATGCTACAAGAAGGAAGCATATCCAAGGATTAAAATAAGACACATACTGGACCATGGAAAAACTCATATTTTTTTTTTCTTTTTAAAAGGAAATTAGAAAAATGAAAGTAAAGACAGTGAATGAGTGGTTATTAACAATCAATAAAAACTTCAATCTAAATTGCACAGTAAACTTAAAGGGGTTTTATTATCTTCTTTGTCTTAGTACATTAGTCGATTTTCAAAATATTCCTTTGTGCCTAGTAGCATCTTTTTCTTTTATCTCGTTATTAAGTACATACAGACATAGACACAAAGGAGAAAAGATGAAAACATACTTAGAGAAAGGTTTTCCCAGCTAATTATCCATATCTGATCACTCCCCTCGATCTAACATCTCTTTGGAAAGGGATTTCTCTGTAGACCTTTGTTTATATATTGACTTATGTATTTTATTTACATATGACTTCAGATCCATCTGTATGCACATTTATCTTGTCTATATAGCTAAATTAGATACTTCCATAGATGGCAGAGACTATTTCCTTTTTTTCTTAAGGACTTCATAGGTATATTCTTCATATTGTCGATGCTCAATTCCTGCTGTTTGAGTGCTTTCTATTCATTCCACTAGAGAGAAATATATCTTATGCTTCTGGAAGCTTTTATGGCTATGAGTGGATTAACTGTGCTACATCCACTTCATAGCCATGATGGCTCTTTTGTAGATGGTGAAATTTAATGAAGCCTTATCTTTGCTCAAGCCTATCTTATACCAGCATTTAAGGATAGATGCACTGGGTATGGCAGTAGGGTCATGAAAGTGGACCTAATTAAATTAAGTAATCTTGCTTAATTCAAGTATTTTGTCTATCTTGGATAGTGCAGAAACTTGGAATATAAAGTTTTGCTCAACTTGCTCACACTGATTTCAGTGACAATCAACTGAAAAATAATGTTAATTGTCTATTTTCATATAAGCCAATCTTTTAGATGCCTTTTTTTATACATAGCGTCATCTGTCTTACATGTTCCTTTCTTGCCTATTGTTTGCTTGTGTGTAGGTAGTGCAGGCATTAGTCATTAGATTCACAGCATTTAAGGAAGGGAAGTGAAGCATGATGTTTTTTAAGTACTTCACGCAATACAGGGCACTCTGTGGGGGCTCAATCATAATAATTTATGGAATGAAGTTTTCATGTTTCATAAAACTAAAAAACAAAGTCAAATTTCAAAATGCTTTGGGTACCCTTCAGGCTGTCAAAGTAATCCTAAAGGCAGAAAAAAACATTTTTAAGTGCTAATTTCAAATTGATATGTATATTTAACACAGCTGTTAAACAAATCAGCTAACTAATTAATATACATGATCTCTAAAAAGGACATACAAAGAGATGTCATGTTCACCTGCTGGGTTTTCACAAAGGAAATATACGCAACTGTCCCAGTATTCCTCTTACAAATTAATTTTGCCTTGTGAAGAAATGTAAGGGAAAGCAAATACATATCATATATATTCTTGCCATGAGGATCAAATTATTGAACTAATTCTTGAAATAAGGTGAAAAAGCAGTGTCTAGTTTCTGAGAGAAGAAGAGATAAGAATAAGTATCAGGTTTACTATTGGGAATAGAAATAAAAAATGCCAGGGGAAACAATTGGGGCTGAACTGTGCTATTGATTATTAACAAAAATTTTAATTTTTTGAAGTAATTGCCAAAAAATTTTAAAGATGTATTAAAAATTCCAAGAAAGCCTGATCTCAGACACTTAACATTCCCTAGCTGTGTGACCCTGGGCAAGTCACTTAACCCCAATTGCCTCAGCAAAAAGCAACCCAAAAAAAAAAAAAATTCCAAGAAAGCAATGTTTCATAGCCATAAGATTATAGAACTGGGACTGGAAGAGACTGCTAAAGTCATTTGGTCCAGCTCCTTCATTTTATATATAAGGAAATTTAGGACTAAGGTGGTTAAGTGACACTTGAGGTAATGAGCTTTGTTGGTGATGTGAACATTTTAGTTAAAATTTTGTTCCTTTTGAGGACATACAAGAATCAATTTGATATGGATTTCTAATTTTTTTACCTCAAAAATACCCTTTTTGATGAAAAAGCAAAATGTTATTTATATATCCTAAAGAGATGAAAGAAGTCCCAAAAATTCTTTTAATATTTGTTCCTTGTCCCTGTCTTTATCCCTTTCTTCATTTTCCTTTCAGGACTCTTTTAGATTAGAAATTATATTATTCTTCAATCAGTCCATTTTTTTTACCTCAGTAACAAATAACTAGATGTACTTATTTACTAAAGATATATTTCATTTAGCAAGTTATCATTATTTCTCTAAATCATTTTATCCCATCTTCATATCCCTAATCTCTTCATTTCTTTCATATAGAATATATTTTGGGGTCTCTCACTTCATCTGATTGCTATTCTCTGAATGTATGTCATCTTGTCAGCATGTGTGAACCTCAGAATTGAAGACAGTACTCTAGTTGTAGTTTGAACTTATTTAAGATAATCTACTTTATCTGATAAAGTTCCATATTACACTTCATTTCATTTATCCCCAGAGGGCAGAACTAGGGTGAAGTTATAAGGAGGCAGGTATTAGCTCAATTCAAGAAATAAAATATCAATAAAGCTGAATGAAAATAGAATGGACTGCCTGATGAGAGAGTGAGTGTTCTGTCACTGGCATAGTAATAAGGATTTCAATGATCCATAAGTATTATGCTACATGATTTATATATGAACTTAGAATTGTCTACATATCTAATATGTGCAACTGTGATGTTATCTTGATATTATTTATATTTTGAGTGACTGGGGTATATTCCAAATTTTCATATATATAGTTTCCTGCATCACCAAGCCAAGAGAAAGTATGGTATATGTAACTTCTATTTCTTCAACTATAAGATAAGGGGGATGGATTAGATGGTCTCTGAGGGTTTTTTTGAGCTATAGCTTTAGATCTTTTATCTAGGGGAGAAGTGTGATAAAGCGGAAGAAAAACTAAACTAAATGTCAAGAGATCTGAGTTACGATTCTGACTTTATCTTTTTGCTGATTGACCTTGGGCAAATAGTTTAACCTTTCTAATGCCAACTTTCTTCATTTGTAAATTGAGGAAATTAGACCAGATTAACCATAAGGACCTTTTTAGACCATAAATTATATTATTCTTACTTCAATCAATCTATTAGCAATCTTAATTCAATCAATCTTAACAAATAAGTAGTTGTACCTACTTATCAGAATACAATTTTCATTTGGCAAGTATATCATCCTAGATTCTTAGATTAGATATATCCTGGGATTATAGGAAAAGGAATATTTTTAACTACAAAGCTTTATTCTCTAGATCACAAAGGTAATCTCAATCATTTTTTGAATAGCAATAATGATTTCCTGTATTTTTACCTCTTTTTTTATTGCAAAAGCTATAGATTAATTTCTTCTATTTATTACTACTTTTCATTTGCAAAACATATGTATGGGTAATTCCTAAACATTAACCCTTACAAAGCTTTCTGTTACAAAATTTTCCCCCCTACTCCCCACCACTCCCCTAGATGGCAGGATATCCACTACATGATAATTGTGAGAATACTTAAGAAATTGAATATATGTATAGTTATTGCATCATTTTTTGTGCAGGAGAAATCATATCTACAAGAAAGAATAATCTGATAAAGGAAATACAATGCAAGCAAACCTCATTGGAGAACATGAAAATGTTATGTTGCGGTCCACATTTCACATCCCTCTCTCTGGGTGTATATGGCTCTCTTCACTGAACAATTGGAACTGGTTTGAAGCATTTCATTTTTGAAGAGAGTCATGTCCATTAGAACTGATCCTCATATAGTATTGTTGTTGTGGGAATAATGATCTCCTGGTTCTGCTCACTTCACTGAGCATTAGTTCACGTAAGTCTCTCCAGGCCTCTCTGAAATCGTCCTGCTGGTCGTTTCTTACAGAGCAATAATATTCCATAACATTCATATACTATAATTTATTCAGCCACTCTCCAATTGATGGGCATCCATTCAGTTTCCAGTTTCTAGCCACTACAAAAAGAGCTGCCACAAACATTCTTGCACATGTGGGGCCCTTTCCTTCTTTTATGATTTCTTTGGGATATAAGCCCAATAGAAACACTGCTGGGTCAAAGGGTATGCATAGTTTGATAACTTGTATTTTAACCTCTTTCTAAAGCCTTGGTTTTCCTTTTCATGTTGACAAATTCATAGTATTCCTCATTAGTTTAATTTTAGTCCCTCTCTTTTCCATTTTAGATTGTTTAGAATCATAAACAGTAAGAGATAGAAAGGCATTTGGATATTATTCAGTGCATTCTCTTTTTGTTACAGATATAAACTAATGTCCATAGAAACTAAATTGCTGTGTACCCTCTAGGAAGTTAATGAACATCTAAACCTAGGACAGGATATTTTACTCTAAAACTTTTCTCATTATCATACACTACTTCTTATCAATTTTGATTATTTGGTTAGCTCAATGCCTTAAAAATGCCCGAGAAATAGGCATGTGATTGATTGTAATCATTCTTTTTATGGTAAGTGATTCAAATAAAGTAGATAACACTGACCATTTGGGAAAAGATTTTGGATTGGTCATAGGCTTGGTGAGAACTCCAAGTAGTCTGAGAGGCTTCTAAACCCTGCAGATCTTTCTAAGAGGCTTCCACTGTCAGCTGTATGTAATGGTGTCCTTTTCCTTGCTTCTGGCCAGATCAAGTATGAAATACCTTACTTGACTGGTTGTGACAAGAATAGTACCTCAGAGAAAGAGATGTTGCATCTCTTCTCATTCATTAGTTGTCTTATAATACATATAATTCTTTCTATTTAAGTTGTAAGCTCCTTGGGAAGGGTTATTATTCCTTATAGTATCCATAGTTTATCAAAACACCTTATAACGAGAATCATGAGTGCTTGACAAATAAATGTTAATTATTTTCTCCAGACATTGACAGGAAATTGACTTTGTGACATTATGACTATCACATTGGACAACAGAGGCAGTGTTTGTATAAATAATCAACTATTTGGATATACTGACAATAACACTTGATCAAACCGTTCATCTTTTTTGTTCTTCTGGTTTTAGAGTTTATCTAGATTTAAATAATTTGTTCATAAAGATGTCACTTACATAAATATGTCAGAAAAAGCTTTTTTATGTTATAGTGGGTATTTTTTCTACTTTGTATTTAATATGCTATTATTTAATAAATTCATTAAGCCTATAAGCCAACAACTAAATCCATGGGAAACTACACTATTTTGTTTGATGCTTCCATTTTTTATTACGATATGTAACAGAATCAATAAACTTTACTTCTAAAAAGTTGAGATGTATTTAGTGAATAATTATTTGATAACACGTTAACTTTAAGTAAACAAATTATATTAACTATGCATACCCTCAAAATACTACAAAAATTTTGTCAAATATTTCTCTATAACAGAGAATATATAAGATAATTTTTTGTAAAACATTTATACATATATGTATATGACCAATCCAAAAATTATTATACATAATAAATATTATATTTGCATATTTATCTCTAAATACAGAACTATTTATACACATACAAATCTTTATGTGTAAACATAGAAATACATAATATGTGATTCATGTTGAGAAGTCATTTACTGAGGCAGTGCTGAGAAAATATGACAAGACACATGTCAAGCAAATTCTGCATGGATGCCAAAATTTAAATTTTCAAGTACAAGTTATGGGATGTCTAGGTAACATTTAATGATAAAAATGAATTAACATGTATAAATTCATTTCCAAATCTTAAAGCATTTTATAACTGCTAGCTAATATCATTACTGCTGTTATGAGATCTGAGAATTTTAGAAGTAAATTCAGCATGATATAATAGAATGACAAAATAATCTAAAAGAGCTCATCTCATTTTAGGATTTAGAACTGCAGGGGACTTGAATAATCTTGTCTACTCTCCCCATTAAAAATATAGAAATTTAAAGTTGTTCAGTTTCTTTAAAAGCAGTAAGTAGCAAAGTGGAAATTTGAGCCTATTTAATTAACCATTTTCAATTTTTTGTTTGATAGATTTACTAAAATATGTAGAACTATACTTTAGATTTAGTATATCTGAATTTCTAAAAGGCATCTAAACAAGGTCAACATCATATCCATTTGGACATGGGGTCGAAAGGAGAAAGAGATAAGATAGATGATAGTATATATTAACATCTAGATGAATAAATCCCCCTCCCACATTTTTCAAATAAAGATCAGATGATCGCTTGTTATAAATAGGAGATTCTGTGGCATAATTTCTGAAGTCTCTTCTAACTTTTAAGATTTAAAAAAAAAATTCTATGCCAGGCAACCAAATTTCATTGCTCTGAGTAGCAAATTGAATCCTCAGATTATATTAAATTCAATCCATTCACTTCTAAATTTCCCTATCTTGTTATATATATATACACACATTTATATGTGTATATATATTTATGAAGTTCTCCTCAATGGTATCAAATACATTTTGTTTATTTCTCTGGTATAGAATTAATGTGTGTATGTACATACAAAAACACAAACATCATGTTCAGGAGTATAGTAGAGCCCATTTATGTTGGTTTGAAAACTGATTGTTAAATTTTCAAAGTGAGCATATACACCTCGGGAGTCAGCAAAGCTTACAAATTAGAATTTTATTATTTTGTTTAAGAAAAATGATGGAGATTAAACTTTAAAGTATTATTGATTCTGTTTTGCTTTGTTGGAGATACAGTTAAACACTTACCAACATAATCCTAAATGCATTTTAGTAAATAAGTTTCATGAACTTTCGTGGCCAGCTCTTTAGAAATAAATATAATTAAAGAATGTCTGGAAAAGATGAGAAAATATACATCCAGAATGACTTTATGGATAACAAATAATTTGCCCAGTCATTCACTATGTCATTGTTTTTTTTTTTTCTCTATTAGTTTATATCTCCAGAGATGACAGCCGTACAGCTAAAAGATTATAGATAAGATGTCATTTAAATTTCATTAAAATTTTATTTTAATCAGCTTAGCCCATGGAATCAGAATTGCCAATATCTTTATTAAAGGTGGAGGAGAATATATTGCTATATGAATTTACCAGTGCCAGTAATGAAAAAGGTTACCGTTGGTCAGCTTTATTCTCTTTCAGGAACTCAAAGGATAAAAGCTGTGAAAGAATACATTTTCAGACACTATTGTAATAGTTCTTGGGTTTTGCTTTAATTTTGTCCTTATTGTTGTTGAATTTATCCTTTTCATTTTTGGTACTGGCAGTTTGGTTCTTCTATCTTTATTGAGATCAAGCTAACCAATAGTTTATTTTTTTTCAAAAGAACAACAAATTGTAATTTTTAATTCAATAGTTTAATTACTTCAATTTTATTAATCTCTCCTTTGATTTTCAGGATTTCCAATATGGTGTTTAATTAGGGATTTAAAATTTTTTCACTTTTGAGTAGTATTGTTGTTGTTGTTGTTGGTTTTTTTTTTTTTTGGTTACATGCCTAATTCCTTGATTTCTCAATTTGATTGTTGTAAGCTCTGTTGTTTTAATTTTCTGTTGAAGCAGCATAGAATCAGCATGTAGCACATATCATGTCTATTGGATGTAGTTTCTGATAGGAATTTTTAAAGTACAATCTGCATCAGATTTTTCAGATAACAATTTTTTTTTCTTGATAGGTAGGAAGATAATAGTGAGATGTTAAAAAATTTCTGTGAAATAGATTCTAAGGCATGCACATGTATACTTATAACTTTCCACCAAAAATGCTTTTCATCTTGGCATTTTCTACATCAATTACCACAAACTAGCATTTTGTTTTTTACCAATGCAGGTAAGAGAGACAGCATAGCATAATTGGACAGAGAACTGGTTTGGGCATTATTGGGTCTAAGTTTTACCTCTAAATTGTATTAGCCAGGTTGCCATATAAAAGTCAATTAAAAGTCTTGGCAGTACAGCAGACATGACTATATTTTACAGATGTATTGTCCATATACTTAGAGAAAACTTCCATACCCGAATATCCCACCATAGATGCAATTATAAGTGCAAACAAAAAAGCGAACAAACAAAACACAGCAACAAAAACAAAACAAAACTATGGTTAAGACCAATTTTCTCAGTCGATGGCCTAGAGATTCTTGCAGCCATATTTAAAATTGTTTGTAAAGACTGCAATTCAAAGAATCAGTTTATCTAGTAAATAGTTTAGCTTGGAATAATTTATCTTTTTTAAGTGACTTTTTGTTTGTGCTTATGTTAAAAGCGTGGACAAAACTGAATGTTTTAATGTGCATGATTATAAATGCAGGGAAAACTGCTCTTGAGTGAAATGGGTCATTTCATATAAGAAAGGTGTGTCTTTGTAACAGAATGATGAATTCAAGATGCAGACTGACACATATATTTTTGTACATGGCCAGTGTGGAAATTTGATTTGCTTTATTATGCATATTTGATATAAGGTTTTTGTATGTTGTTCAATCTGGGGAAGAAAGAGGAAAATAATTTATTAAAAAGGAAAAAGTTCCCTGAAACTGGGGATTATTTCATTCTTTGTACATTTATCTTTAGTGGCTAGTACAGTGCTTGTAACATTGTAGGTTCTTCATAAATGCATATTTATTGATTGAAATAGGCCAAATAACAATTTGGAATTCCATAACATTTAACTAAGTGATTTCACTATTGAGCATTTACTCTAGGAATTCAAAAACAAAAAAAAAATTAGGTCTCACATAGGCCAACGTATTCATAATAGCTCTATGTGGTAGAATAGAAGTAGAAACAAAGTGGGTGCCCATCTAATAGAAAATGATTTAAACTATGGTGTATGAATATAATGAAATGTTGCCATAGAGTAAGAAATGATGATTAGGAAGAATTTAGAGAAACATGCTAAGATTTACATGAATTGATACAGAACAAAATAAACAGAACCAAAAGGTCAGTATAGTCAATGCCCACAACAATGCAAATAAAAATGATAATTAATAGATATCTAGTAAACAGAAATTCATTAAAAGTCTCAGATAACACATAATGAAGCATACCTGCCTCTTATGGCAGTGAGGTGGGTTCAGAATTTTATGCAGTTTTTATGCAATTACTTTTCTTTATTATAAGAGATTATTCAAATTGGAAAGGGGGTTAAATTTCTGTGATATAAAGGCAAACATCATTAATAAAATTTATTTTACCTAAACAGAAAAAGGAGATTCCTTACCAATTTAAAATTCTAGTCTGAATAGCCAATAAATGACTAATTTCTACTTTTAGGAGTAAAACTAAATTTAGAAGACCGTCAAAGTTGAGGATGTGATCTATCAGTGATATAGATAAGCATATTAATAGGCTTGATTTACACCAAAGAGAAGTCAATTGGAAAATAAATATGATGTAAAAATTAACAGCATCCCTTACTCAAATTAACATCAAGATATTTCTAAGTGACAGAGAAGGGCACAGATGTTTCCCCCAAAAACCTGTAATCAAGAAACATCATTTGTATATTGCAGATGCAGTTATTTCTAAAGATTCAGCTATCAAATATTCTTGTAAACACACTTGAACCAAAGACAACTTGAAATTTCTTTGAATTAATTTAACTGAAGGGCAAAAATCCTGCCTGCACAAGATACAACAGTTATTTTGCTTAATGTCACTCATAAAAAGATAGCTATAAGTAACTCTAGCAAATTTGGTATGCATAAGAAAACTGATAGAAACTTGTGGAAGCTCCAAGCTGAAACAAACCAGAGTTCATCTAGTTAATCTAGGTCAGGTCCCTCAGAAGTTTTATGCAAGCAATCTCTAGTTTGACACCTATGATGTAAAGAACCATCTGATGAGGAAGTGATTTCCACCAATGCAGATCAGAGTAATTCTTCTATAATTGAAAGTGTCAGAGTAATTCTTCTGTAATTGAAAGTGTCAGAGAATTGTGAGGGGCACTCAAACACTGTGTTACTTGCTTACCTTCATGTAGTTGATGTGTCAGAGGCAGTATCTGAAGTCATATTTTACTGAGTCTGAGGTCATCATTTTACCTATTGATGATGAGAAGCTAAATTTATGTATTCAAACTATTTAATTTTATTTTCTATTACCAAAGAATGATATATATATATGATATATGCATATATCACATATATGTGATATATGTATATATCATATATTCATATATGTATTTAATTTTTCATTAAATTTTCTTTAATCCTCCTATTGAAGTTGATCCTTATCAAGGCCCTTGGAAGTAGGTAACATAAGCATTATTATATTCATTTATTAAAGGAGGAAACCTCTTACCCAGAGGAGATATTAAGTGACTTGCTCCAAATCACTTATATGTAGCAAAAGTAGAAAAAAAAAACTCTGCCCTCCAACTCTCAATTTGGTGTCTTTGCTACAGGAACAGTAGACAATTTTTCAGAAGGATTTAGAATAATTTACAAAATATTTCCCCACAGGATTTCCTTGAATATTAAGTTCTTGTGTATTTAAATCAATTCAATTTTTAAAAATTGTACCTGTAGTATATCAATTTGGTGTCTTAAATATCTAAACAATTTTGAAAATTGTGAAAGACAAATGAGATCTTTAACAGTAGCTTTTGAATAATTGAACTTTAAACATTTATCTTTTAAATTGCCAATTTTTTCCGTCTTATTATTTAACCTTGATTTTTGTATGAGTTTTTCAAATAGATTCTGTGGATGTGCTAGTAAAAAGGAAAATACTTTTGGAAAATTAACACCTAGGTATGAACTCCATCATTATCAGTTGCTAGCTGTATAACTACAAGTAATTCATTTACCATCCTATCTACTTCATAAGGCTGTTTTGGCAATAAACTGAGAGAATACACACACACACACACACACACACACACACATACAAATAACATCTATATATGTGGGTATATCTATATGTGTGTATGCATATAGGCATATATATGTATGTGTTATGTAATACTATAGAAATGTGAGGTAGTATTACTATAATTAAAGCATTTTATAGGTATCTAATTTTCATTGTCTCAGTATCTTGAAAAGACAAAAACTCTCTAAGTTTCCAAATGTTTTATTTTTAATGAGGTTAAATATAAAAGAGGAATTGCCAGTGATGGATAAGTTGTTTGGACATATTTTCTTAAGTTGCATGTGATGGAGAGTAAGGTGTTACAAAAGAGATTGATGGAATATTGAAAAACTAAATGAAGAAACAAGTATTGTAAAAATGCTTTGGGGCAAAGGACCCTTGGGGTAGAATGAGCTCTTCAGAGCAGTTATTTGAGAATTAGAAAGGATAGTGGATTTTTGAGAGATATTGGGACAATATAAGAGGAAATAGAAGAGGTAGGGATTAGCATCTCCTGGGAAGAGAGGTTGAAGAAGAAAGAAAAATGTGACAGGAAGGATAAAATTCAAAGAAAAGTGGAAAAAGAGGTGCCATTATGAGTTGAAGTCAGGGCAATAGGCATGCAAATGGGAATAAAATAAAAACACTGAAATTTGTTGATGTGTTGAATGAACAAAAGGCAGTTTTCACTGTATGCTTAAATCAAATGTCTAATCATAGTTAATTTGTAATATTAATACAAGTTACCTCTTTTTGGTTCTAGAAAGCAAAACGGGGAAAACTATAGAATATTCTTTTTTATTTTTTACTTTATTCTTTTTCTATGTTTTTTTTCTAGTTCTAAAGGATATGATCACCTTTTATTTGTCTCTAAATCTTTTTATGAATAACTCAAAAGATATGGGAAATATTATTATATTGGCTATCTAAAAAAGTTATCAGGTCACTTAGTTTCACTTCTAACTCTACCTGTTTCTGTTTTCTATGGAGGGATTAGTTTTTAATTTTTTAATTAAAACCAGTCATGCTTAAATTAGTATTTTATCAATTGATATGGTCATTTTATAATTCATTTGGCTTATTACATAATCTGCTTAGCAAATATAAATCAATCATTTGTCACCTGTGTAATTTTAAAATGCATTTTGATAGGAAGCTTTTTTATTTATTATTATTTGGCAGAATATACAAGAATTAATGAATAGATGGCTATGATAATTTTAAGTATTATTGTACTTTACAAAAGTTTTTACTTATACACCAAAGCTTTGACCTAACGGTAAAATTCATAGAGTTGAAATAAGGTGACTCCAAAAAGAAACTGTTAGTGGTTGAGTGCTATGTGATATGAATGAGGCTGTTTCTGTTTCCATTTCTCCAATTCCTGCTGGGGAATGGGAAACAGACCTTCACAACTCATCAGCAGTTCCTGACTGGATATAGCTAGTGACAATATGCCAGTTAAAACACCATATACGAATGTTGACATGTGTCTAAAGGAAGAAAACCAACTGTTTCAAACATACTGAGATGACTAAGAAATAACAGTCAAGAGAGCTTGTACTCCAGAGGTGTCATGTCACTCAGTCTCCTAGTGCCAGTTCCTGACATTCTGCCAAGAGGGAATCTCACAGTTATGTCACCCCCTACTGTAAGGGCTTTTGGGCTGCCACTGACAAACCACAGACATGAGTGATGGAGAGAAGATCCTGAAGAAGTAAATGAGGGAAGAATAAGCTAGTTACAGGTGAGATTTAACTAAGCTTTACATAAAAAAGAAATTAAATTGGTTTTTGCTGTGACTTGTTATTCTACTGGTTCCCAAGTACAGCTAAGTTTAAAAGAATAAACTGAATTAGTGAACCATTTCTGGGTATGTGCCTATCCTTTCTGAAATATGTAGGTACTAAATTAGCTGGATGGATGTGCTTCTGAGAAATGCTTTGCTGAGTCAGTCACTGATATTGAATTTGTTAGAATTCAGAGTCTCTATTTGACTTGAGTCCTCAATTCATTTTGTCACATGCACAATTATATTCCCCCCTGTTTTCAGCATAATCTTTGCATCTACTGTGCAAAGTAAAAAAAGCAATCTGCATCTCACACATTTGAAGGATGTAGCAGGATCTAGGCATTTTCCCTGGCTGAGATTTTCTTCCTTATATAGAGATTTTTTTTTTCTTCCACCTTAATCTACAATAGTGCTTAACTCTGTTTCATTCCATTTTCTATGTATACTGGTAATATATTTCTAGCTGTCAGAAAGTTAGGCAATTTAATGCTCTGGATGGAAAGAAGATATTCCTAATCACTTCCCTGTATATCCTAAGTATAGTAGTTTTGCTATGAAAGTAAAAATATATATATATATAAACCTACTGCTGGGAAAGATCAGACCAGATAGTTGTTTGAGTGAAATCATCTTCTTGTCTATATAAAGGTCTTCAATACTTAAAATTGCTGTGACTATTAAACTACTAAGAAAGAAGTTGCCAAGACTATTATAGACTGATCATGTCATCATGAATAATTCATCTTTTTATTTATATATGTATACATAAATTTATATTATATTTATGTTCATGTGGGTACGTACATGCACATACATGAGTGTACATAGATAAACTTACATTGAACATGTGCATATACATATGTGGATATATATGTATAAACACATGCACATAAACACATCTAGTCAATGTATTACAATGAATAGAGAACCAGAAGAACTGAATTATAAATCCTGCTTTGAAGAATATTAAATATGTGACCTAAGTCAAGTTTTACTGTTTCAGTGCCTAAGACTGCTGTACTTAAGTTGTAGTTCACATTGGTAAAGAGTTTTCAAAATGGGAGTTTCTCATACTGATGAAATTTTAGGGGTAAAATGAAAGGGGTGGAATTTCCACCCCTTTCAAAAATCAGATGATTAGCTGAATACTAAATATCATTTAGAATAACTTTTTATGTTAGAACCATCCAGATCCAACAATGAGCATATACATTATAAAGGATACAAATAAAGCCTTGAAGTGAAAAAATTTTTTTTCTTTCTATAAAAACTTCAAAAGTGACAAATACATTTATACTATAAATTGTTTGCATCAATAAGTCTATAATTAAAAATGTTTTTGTACTTGAATAACTGTATATGTAAGAATAGGTATTCAATAATATGTAAGCATGAATGACGTCATGGTCCTCTTCAAGAATGAAGGACAAACAAGAAGAAGCAGCATGAATAGAACCACATATATGTATTCAAAAACTAACACTCATAATTTTTTTTTCAAATAAAATTTAGGAAGAGGTAGATACCTCTGACCATTTAGGCTATATATATATAAAATCTTTTTTTAAAGAATTTGGAGATTACCTTGAGTTTATAAAATAAGGCAATAGTTTATTTTTGTACTTTTCTCATTTGTTTGAATACTAGGGGGTATGGAAATACCTAAAATATGTTTTCCTTTTACAATATTTTTTAAATCTTAGATTTAGTCTTCATTCTCACTGAAGCTCGAATCATTTCATTGGGTTTGAGGATCTTTCCTCTAGAAATAGAAGGAGCCTTAAAAGTTGTTTCTGCCATTTTCTAATTTTAGAAATAAGGGAATGGAGCACCAGAAAGGTTAATTAATTTGGCAAAGTTATGTATTAAGAAGCAGAGCTTAGGGGGCAGCTAGATAGCACAGTAGGTAGAGTACCAGCTTTGGCGTCAGGAAAACATGTTCAAATCCAGCCTCAGACACAACATTTACTAGCTGGGCAAGTCACTTAATGCTAATTTTTTCAAAAATAATAAAAATAACAGCAAATAATAATAATAAAAACAGAGCTGGGATCCCACTCAGAATCCATGGGAGAGTACAATAAAAATTTGACTAGTTTCTTCTTTCTTCCTTATATATAAAAATTTGTAGACAAACATCTAAAGACTTTTTCAAATATTTGGAAAAAAAATTCTGACACCCTAAGAATTTAAAAAGAAATTTCCCCAATTAAATTAATGAAAAAAGAGATTGAATAATCATTTAGACTTTATAAACACGACAATCTCTCCATTTCCCCAACAGGTCTCTGGGAACATAAGACTTTTTTGAAGCCCTACATAGGTGTTCTCAATTGATTGTTCTCCAGTAGAGCTCCTTCTCCATGAGTTCCAGAGATTCCTGTTGAAATTAGAATCATTGTTGCCCTATCTTTGACCATAACTTCCCCCACCACCAAATTAATTGGCTTAAAGGGATTCCAACTGAGAAAGATAACATAATCATCAGTCTCCACTACCTCTTAAGCCATTTGATTCCTCAGGATGCCATCTATACCTTATATTCCCTTCGTTAAGGAATTGTATTGTTAATACCCATTGTCAGAGATAGCAAGATTTCAGGAAATGCAAAAACAATTCCTTATCAATAAAAAGGGGAGAGTGTACTATACTACAAATAAAACAGATTTGACTTACACTCACTTTGTAGTTCTCATGGTTCTCTGAAATGTAGATCTCACTACAGGACAGAGTTATAAACTCAGAGATTAACCAGGATTAATAAAGGACTGGTAATTTTTTTTATCAAAGACATGTCATGGTAAAATTATATAAATTATTTTAAGATACCAAATTATTCAGATTTTCATTTAAGATCATATATATGTATATTATATATTTATTTCTCTAAAATTTTTGTTCATATATAAATTTTCAAAAGAGAAATTGTATCCATCTGTATTTGTTTCTTTTTCTTTATTTTGGTTTAAATTTATGAACTGAACTTGAACTGAAATTGAAATGTGTGGTGTTATCCTTAGTTGAATCCCATTTGCCATTAAAATTTGTCACATCTTTGATCAGATGTCTTGAAACAGAAAGACAAAAATATTAAGCAATGGAAGTGATATGGAAGCTCATTTTACTCCATATTTTTAGCATTAATCAAAATTCTGAAATGAAAAATATATAAGGAAAGAATTAGTTCACAATTTTTGGAAGACAATGCAAATATTGATAAAGGGGCTGGTATTGATACTAGACAAGAATCAAAGATATTTTGATTTAAGAAATGTAAGCTAATGAAAGTTACTTATGTTATTAGCCAAGATAGACAGCAAAATTAGATAAATCTATCCTAGCTAGAATAATCAGATTAACTGGCTAATTGTCAAATCTCTATTTTTTGTTCATTTGACAGAGCTTTCATCTAGATTTTGACAATGTAACTACTTGTAGTACAGTGGAAAAAGCATTGAGTTTTGAGTCAGAGGATGTCTTAAATCTTGTGATCTTGGCCAAGGCATTTAACCTGATTGTGCCTCAGTTTCTCTAGTAGATGATCTTTATGGTCTCCATTATCCACTCTAAGTTTACGAACTGTCTTTATGATTTAGGCCTATGTGAATGGTAGTTGAAACTGGAAATGCTTCCACCTCAATAATTTTTTTCTATACAATAAGACTTGTATTTCGGGGGGGGGGGCAATAATAGTCCTCTTTCATAATGCAAAATGTTTAATTTAATGCAAGATAATGTTATAACAGCATTTGTTGTTCAGTCATATCTAACTCTTCATAATTCCATTTGAGGTTTTTTTGTCAAGGATACTTGAGTAGTTTGCTATTTCCTTCTCCAGCTTATTTTACAGAGAAGCAAGTGTTAATTTCCCCTCATTTCTTGTGATTTACCTTTTTTTTTCCATAGCATCTTAAAATGTTTAGCTACATGATCCTGTAGACAGTATTTTAAAAAAATTTTTTTCCATAGTCAATAATTCATATGTATTTCTTGAGAACAAATTATAAAAAATTAGTGGCAACAACAACTGAATAAAATTGCAAGAGCTCCAAAATGATTGAGTCCATGAGAATAATTATGCCAGCCTAGGAATGGAAACAACACACAAAAAAAGTAGGCTTAAGCAACTTCAGTCAAATCTATCTTAATTGCATTTATTTTCAGGCTCCTAGGGAGTACTGTTTGGGGTACATTTGCATTAAAAATAACCAATCTGAATTAATAATCATTTACACATAGTTGATCCACATAGTGTACACAAGTAATTAGAACTTCATGTAGTACATTCCAACTCATGAAGAATTAGAATTATACTTATAATTATACTTATTTTACTGCCAACAGACAAAATTTGGAATGAATAAAGGCGTATAGAGGTATAATTACAAGATTAGCGCACAACTCTTCCTGTCAGATGAGTAAAGTCATTGTGGTTCTGTAGATTCAGTCCACTTTAATACATACCAGTGGTGTTTTTGTATAGATTCCATGCTCTGTTGATTTAATAGGAACACACTGAGACCATGTTATTATGCAGATTATCTCATCAGCCTTCCAATCTAAAATGAAGGAAAGCCTTTAAGGAAATTAAGTGAAAGAAGGCCCACTTTAGCTGTTCCCAATGGCCTATTGTTATCAATAGCTTCACATCACAGAAATAATTTAACTTGAAGTATCTTTTCAGACTTTTAGGCCTACAAACCAATAAGCTGTGTGAGCTGTGGTTGTTAGTAACTAGTATGTCTCAACTATTCATCAAATTAATGTTTTATTAAGGCACTGAAGAGGTTAATATACCTTCCACTTAACATTTATTTCAATTCACCTTTAAGTCCTCCTATTGCTTAAATGCAATCAATCATCTAGATACCTATACTTGAATTACAGCAGTTTTCAATGATTTCCAGAAAAGCTGATATTACTTTCAATTTTTAATGTACACATGACTCATGAGACACTCATTACTTGTTGGTTGGATCTTTGTTTTTCATGCAAGCATTTAAAAAAGAGATAATTCTCAAATATATTACTAAAAAAAATCTCTTTCAAACTACTAATTAAACTTTTTTAAAAATTATGTAACATAAAAGTCAAATGCAAAGTTACCCTCTTTTCATGGGGGGTAATCATTACAAACACAAAAACATCCTGTGAGAATCACAGCTTAATTTTAATAAACACTTTCTCCAGTCTGCATCTGGTGTGAGAGTTCCAATCTGCATCTGGTGACCTTGGTCTAGGGTAGGGAAAGTTTGTTATTATCCTTACAACTTTTCAGCTGGTGATGTCAACATCATCAAAATAACCTTTTTCATATTTTTTTCTATTTAACAATACATGTTTGCATTTATCACATTAATATCCAGGGCATCAAACAAGGACATTAAAAAAAACAACACTTCTAATCCACACTTTACTGTATATATTAGGTTAGATCTACAAGGACTCTGTGGGATTCTCCCTGAACATTTCATACCACCTGCCATTTCCTCCACATACAGTAAATGTCCTTTTGGTTTAGACAATAACCCTGGCCCAAGGCAAAATTAATTTAATATCAAAGCTGTTTTTCCATTACAGCATAAGGAAATCTGGAGGGGAAACAAAAAATTACCATAAACACTTTGACTATATTTCATTTACCTAACAATTTACGTCTAAATGGTTGGTACATTTAGCATATGTAGTGAGATTCAGTCCCAAGAAACACAAAAATTAAAAAAAACAAACAAACTAAAAAATCCAAACAATAATAAAACTGAGGAGCAGAAATAATATCCAGGTAAACAGACTTTGTTGCTAAGGAGATCAATTTTGGAAGTCTGTCTCTGCATTTCAATCTAACCGGTTTATCTCTATCTTCATGTTCTGACATCTTTAACTCAGGAAATAGAGAGAGCAGTTGTGTTCTGGTCTCGCTGTTTTGTTAGCTTGCCACTGTGCTACCAGACCTTCTCAATATTTCTCCTAGGATGTAATTTATCTTCATTGTTTCCGTGCCGACAGGATAGAACCTGCTTACAAATTTTACAGCTAGCAATACTTTTTATTGTTGTTCTGAAAAGGCTCCTGAGGGCTTTCTATTTTATTTTTAGGAACATTCTGGATGTTTTCCCCCCTTATGCTATAGTTTTCGTTATTATGAGTGATGACCCCAGAATACTAGAGAAAGAAAGAAAGAAAGATAAAAAACCCAACATTAAATTCTGTAACTGTCAAAAGTTTTAATAGATACTTTAAATACTTTGATTTATAGTTGGTACTGACAAACTAAATTACAGCTAATAAATGAAATCAATGACCTTTATGGAATACAAGGGTTCTATTAAGTGGACAATGTAGATTACAATTCATCTATATTCCAGATGAAAAAAAAAGTTAAGAAAATTTTATCTTAACTTATGATTTCAAAATTTCATGAAGAACCATATTTTTTAAGAAATCATGATTTCAGATTATTTGTCTTCTTAAAAATCTATTCATATTTACTCTTCCAGTATTCCATAATTGAAATTATATTTGAGTGTAGGTGAAGTTGCCTCTCAAATGTCACTAATACAAAGCACTATGATAGTAGCTTATGATTGAATTTTAAGATTATTTTTATATCTATACAAAAATTAAAACTTTATAAAAATGCTTCCCCTTTTACCATACAAATTAAACATGTTAATTATCATTAGAAACAAACAATTATATACAAGATATATAACAAATCAGGTCTTTAGTCATTTATATTCAATGCTATATGTAATGTGATTGGTCATGTGTAAGTTTTCATATGGATCAGTTTCAGCAAGTGAAAAGAAAGTAGTATAGCATTCACACTTAATTACTCATGGTTAAAAGAGTAATAAAAACAATGTGCAACACTTTAAAAGTGGAATAAATATAAATAGGTTTTTCCCATGGGCATATTGACTAAAATAAAAATTATTCTAAAATCCTTGCACCTTTCTAAGAAAGATAAAATTAAATTGGTATAGTGTTACTCTATAATATTCACATTAAATGCTTAATTTTGGATAAGCAATTTAATTATGTTGAACATATTTGATCAAATTTTAATTAAAATTATAATAAATTATGTACATTTGAGTATAATGCTGATTAATACTTTCTACTAGGTATAGATTCAATAGTTTGCTTCCATTTATTATGACAATATAATTAAAAACCTCTTTTAATTACAATTATAATAAATTATGTACTATTCTAAGTATAATGCTGATTAATACTTTGTACTAGGATATAGATTCAATAGCTTTCTCTCATTTATTATGACTATAATTAAAAACCTCTTTTTCATATTTTATTACAATATCTTAAGGAAGTGAAAATGTTCAGATAAAGAAAATAATCTGAAATAGATTAACATGATTGCTATTGGAAAAAAAAATTGAACATACTGTTGGAGGTTGAATTTACAACAAATGTGATTTTGTCTTTTATTAAGAAACTTTGCTATGTTAACACATAAACAAGTTTGAAAAACAAGCTTTAATTCTGCCTGAACTTTCAAAAAAACTGATTGAATTTAGTTGTTGGCTATTAAATAGTTGGTTGATTTCAATCATTTATTCCCCAAATTAGTTTCTGCATAAAGACCCAGTCCATGTAACCTAATATTGAACTTTGGTGTTCACTTTATAAAATACCATTAATCTAAATGTTTAATACTCATTTTTTACAAGGAAAATATATTTTCATCATTGGATTACTTTAGAATCTATCATACTGGAGAAATTCCCTATCTAATTATGATTTCACATATGTACTAATATAACAAAATTTATCTCTATGTTAAGGAGGATGGTTTGATAATGCATAGTCTATTTTATTTTTAAAGCATTTTCATTATAAACTTTGAGTTGAGTGGCCCTTTCCTGAAAGATGGGGACTATAAGTCATGTGGTAGGCTGTTCAGTAGATATAGCACTGGACCTCAGGAAGACTTGAATTCACATTTGATCTCAGATACTTACTAATTATGTAACTCTGGATAAATCACTTAACTTCTATCTCAATTTCTTCATCTGTAAAATGGGAATAATAAAAGCACCTACTTCCCATGGTTGTTGTGAGGTTTCAATAATTGTAAAGCATATAGTACTATGCCTGATATAAAGGAATTGTTATATAAATATAAATATTAACCATCAGCTGAGAGAAAAAAACCCCAATATACATTTATCAGAGAAAGAATCTTTCTTCTAAGTTTACCTAATACGAGAAGAGAAGAAGTAAGATACTCTGGAGCTGTTACAGGGTCAGAATCAAAATATTTATTAGTCTGAGATGTTTGCTATTAAAAGTAATATAGGAAAAGGCAGCCTAATATGGCATCGCTTCATGGTCCCAGATACACAGAACCTGATGCCAATTCTAGTTTAAATAAATTGTAGGGAATACTCTTCAAGTATAGAGATAACCATTGCATTCTGGCAAGAACATTCAAGTTTGCTTAAGCATTAATATTTTCAGAAGGTGAGTAAAGGAGGTAAAGTTCTAAACCACATGAAAGAAATCTTTTGAAAAGCCAAAATAGGATGTTTTTCTTGACTTGGAGCATGGGCAGGAAAATAGATATCATTATAGGGATATGGCTAAGCAGGCCTACGGGAGAGAGGTAAGGACAAAAAAGTTATGAAAATAGGCTGAAATAACATGAATAAATGAGAATGGGAACTGCCTTAGGGTTTTAGAGTTCCCTAATACTTGAGAACAGTAAGTATCTACAGTTTGATAACTATTGTGTGGAAAAGATTGTTCTGATGACGCCTGAAAATGTAAAACTACAAGTGATAATTAAATGTTTCTAAGGCAAAAACAATCTAACAGAATTTTACAGAAATGGAATGGGAATTAATATATTCTTTAGTAAAAGAGTTCTTCAAAAAGAGGTTAGACTTTATCTAACCAGTACAACATTATTAGCCAATTTAATAGCTAGAATAAAGGAAGAAGAAAATTGAGAGGGATACAGAGGAATTTTAATTATACAAGTGGAGAAAATAGGGACCTTTTTGTCAGATTGCTTCTATCCTTCTGATAAAGTTAGGAAGAGAGAAAGATGAATTGCTACAGGACATTAGAGAAGAGCAGAGAAGTATTGGAAAGAATCTCTTTGGGTAATTAGGAAAAAATAAAAGTACACATGTACGGTATAGCTGCATATATCTGTAATGGAGCTACTTGAAATGGTTGTGTATTTTAAAGAGGAGCCATTCAGTTGCACATAGATAGCAGTTGAAGAGTCAAAAGGAGTTTTGACCTGGCCAGAGCCTACTAATGTTGGCCAGTACTACAGTATTATGGTGAGAACAGAGTGGCAGTAGATTCCTAGAGAATTAGCCTGGTGTTTTAAGTGATAATAGGTCATTCAGTGATGGTATCAAAAATCTGGAGTTACATCCTTCTCCTTTCCCTCCATCATTGACTTGGATAGGAGAGAAGAAGTGGATTTACTCTTTGCCATCTTATGGTTTTTGATCCTGCTTTGGTAATTGGATCATTTGCCTTCATGATGTTTGAGGAAGTTCACATCATTATTCCAACTATAATAGGCAATCTAGCAACAATCTCCACTAATTTTTATAAGAAATCTCTAGCCTGACCTTAAAAAATCTTTGGGGACTCTAATAATTTTAAGCAGTTGTCACCCTATTGATGACTCTTCTTGAATGTCCTAGCTCAATATTAGAAATGTTGAAACCAAAACTTGCCAAGGGATATCATCTTTGGTACGTGAATTGTGGAACTTTGAATCAGTCAAGTCCAAAATCAGTGAAAAAAATGACAGGATGAAATAGTAACAAAGGAGGGACTTGATCTTTTGGAGTTATCTTGGGAGTTAGCCAGGTTTCTAGACTTGAATAGAGCTTTCTGTTTCTGTAATTTTGTGTCTGGCTAGAGATAGTCCTGGATTTCTAAGTAAAGGCAAAGTTTAAAATATTTGTTGGGATTCGAGAGATACACAATCCACTTCCATTTTTTTTTGGCTAGGTTGTTATCTGAATGGTCAGTTAATATTTCTCTAATAGACCTAAGATTGCTTACATAAAGATATTTTCTTTAGCATATTAGCATATCTATTTTATAATAGGAACTATCCCAAAGCATTCTATATAGATTTTAGTTATTTGTGTTTTATGTTATATTCTTGTTTTTAAGATGCAATCTTCATATGCTTTATTCATTCAATTCAGTAGTGAATATGGGAAGTCTCTGATTTGAGAGAGAGAATTATGTTATTATTTACATAGCTAGAACAAATTTTACAACTATAAAGCAAAGGGTTGAAATAGGGAACATTTGCAACCAGACCTAGAATTCAAAGAATATGTGTACCTGCATTTTAATATCTTAGGTTTCCCTTCCCTAAATCCACTATATTCTTGATATGGATTATAGCACATGGAGGAAGAGAAGAGCACAGTAAAGGGACCTGAAAAATCACATACTGTATAATAGCAAGTAAACTCTTTTTTCACTTTAACTTTCCTTCTAAAGATACTTGGCTTGATGTCCATTCGTATTGTCTACTTTATAAATCCATTTTCAGCCTTTCTACTTGTGCCTTATAAAGTAAACAATGCATTTTAATTTTTTCTTAAAAAGAAGCTGTATTGGTTTTTAATGGTTGATGAAAACTTCATACTCTCAAATTAGTCAAGAATGAATGAAGCCTTGTCTGATGGTATCATATTTCTTGTTTTGAAAACACATGCCTTCATCTTAGAAACCTGAGATGGAAACACAGCATTCTTCTTAAAGAATTGCTATGACATGAAAATGCCATTAGATTTTTTACTTTGTCTTGAACTTTCTTCCTACTGCAATTAAAAAAAATATATGTATATCCCAAAGATAACTCATACTAATAGGAAATTCTTCTTTAGTACAATCACATAGAGCCTATTTTTAAACATTTCTTTTCTAACTCCTTAGTAGCAAAAGTTAAAAGGAACTCATAAAATGAATACAAATGTGCTTAGTTACATAAGTAAGAAAGGCAGGGAAAGAAGTTACCTGGCATTTAAATATTATCATAATGATCCACAAGGCAAACATTTTGCTTTTCTTTTACATCTGAAGCTCAAATGTGCTGCTGGATTCTCTTTGCCAGTCGTTTCTGTTCAAAATATTTAGTTAGCCACCTAGTGCCTGATTGTGCCAGGTGGCATTTTTCCAAATGTGTGATATTTCCAGTTTTCTATTTACTACTTTCTGGAGACAGTGAGATAAAAATACAGGCAGAAAACCCATCTATCTCCAGATAGATGAGGATACATATGAAGCTGCAACTTGAGTTCTGTTGGAACCCAGAAATACATTGTTTCAGATAGAGGACAATCATTTACTGATGATTCTTTATAAAGACCAGCCAAACATTTTTAGCACTGAGAGACAATATGAACACTAGATTGTTGCATTATATTTTTATGACTACATTTAGCTAAAATCACTAATCCTCAAGATATAGCTGAAGATGCTATAAAATATGTAAAAAAGAATCATAGCAAATAGCAAACATATAATGTTTACCAATTGAACGTTAATTACAATGCCAAGAAACATACTGAAACAATGGTGAAAATCAGGCAGATATGTTAGGAATGATGGGTAAATAGATCATTATTAACATCTTTCTCTTGTGTTATTTCAGATGTTAACTGATTTACTATAGTTAAATGAATGTCTATGTTGATATATGAACTAACATGTCTAGCTAGCACTAGGCATCTCTTAATTGTACTTCTTAAAATGCTGTAGATGTTTAACCATTAATATTATTTTTCAAACTTTTATGGTTTCATGGTTTTATAATAATATTGATTCTTATGTCAATGAATCATTATCATATATGAAGACCACTCATTTTCTTAGATTTCTTAGATAAGTGTAACCACTAGGGGGGAAGGTATATTTTAAGGAAATCATACTCAGATCAGAAGAAAAATTCAAAGAGAGAAAGGTAAAAAAAAAAAAAAAAAAAAAAAGAATTTCATTGAATCTTCAATCAATAGTATTTGACCTTATCCAGCATTTAATTGATTGGTTCTTCAAATCTGTAAAATGGTGGATTACCCTCCCTGGTTAGACAGGCTGTTTTACAGCAACTCTGTACATTTGTATTGATCAGAGCTGTGCACTAGGTCGTGATTATCATGTAATGAATAGTTCAAATGGAAGAATTCATTTAAGTGTTTCAGAGTACACTGACCCATTAATAAGTTGCCAAATGTTCACAAGGAGTAATGTAAAAAAAGTAAAGGAAATAAAAAGCAGTTCCATTTTGGAGTCACAGCCTGCTGGAGGCATTTTAGGCTGTTAGTTCAGAACTATTTATATAGAAGCCAATGATGAAGTATCTAGAGTATTAAATTGAACAGAGGAACATATAAATATAAAAACAAGCTGGTCCACAAAAGGAGGTCTTCTTTTAGTGATCTCTGTTATTAAGTGCCAGACATCCTATAAAACATTTCTTTCTATTTCTTGGGGAATAAGGATGATAAAAAAGAAATTACATAACTACAATGCCTTATTCAAGAAAAATAATTAATGAGAAAGATTTATATATATATACACACACACACATATATATGTGTTTTGACTTTGCATTGTTTCTGTTGTAATAAGTCTGTTTTAGCATGATTGAAATAAAGGAATTATGGATTTTTTTAACATGTTTATTTCTCTTAGAAAGTTCAGAAGTAGTATGGTATAATAGGAGAATGCTTGATTTGGAATCAAGGAGACCAACATTCAAAATTTGCCCCTGACATTTAATAGTTCTGTGACCACTCTGTGCACATCACTAAATTGCTGAGTGCCTCAGGCAACTTTCTAGGATTCATCTACTACATAGAAAAGTGGTAAATGGTTAGTGGGAAGAATTCTCCCATTGGAAGTTTCCTATGATGAGAAATTCATAGATCCTTGACATATTAATAAGTGCATTTATTTTATATAGTGTCATAATTATTCCTAGAAAAATCTGTGCAGGCATTGTAATTGATAGCATTCGACCATGTTAGAAGCCTAAGAAAAACTTGAAAGGAAAGACAGATTAAACTCTAGCTAAACTGAAGTCTTTTCCAAATATCAATGCCATAGGGCTGACTACATTTGTCTTTTGGTTTTGTCTTCTGATAGCTCTCGAAATACCCATATTCTACATCTTACATCTTGTGCAAATCATTTATCAATACCTGGCAGGTGTGTCTCTTCCATCCCCCAATGAAATAAATCATTATAAAGCAATAGTGATTCATTTATATTTCTCGAAGTGAGTAAGGATGGTACTTGCAGTTACAAAATTCTAAGCAGCAAAATCATGTGCTTATATATAAAAATTGAGGAAGGGCCATAGAAAAAGCTGCAATCCAGACACTAGGAAATGAGTCACATCAGTAAGGAACTAGTTTAATGGGCCCTTAGATAGAAGTAGAATTGTGAAACCCAGCTTCAAGCCCTGTCTGTGACTTTTACTAGCTATCTGACTAGAGATAAAGACTTTTTAGCTTCACTTTACCCCTTTGTGAAATAGGAGCAATAATCTATAGTGTCTACCTTAATAGTTTATTGAAAGAATCATAGAATGACAGAATTTAAGAGGTTAGGAAAAAAAACAAACAAACAGAATCTATTTAGTCTAACCCTTTGCTGAATAAGAATCTTTTTTACCTTATCTCATAATCAATCAAATTTTCCTTAAAGACCTCAAATGAAGGGCTATCCTTTTTTTACTAAGGCATCCTATCCAACCTTTGTATATTGAAATCTTTTCCTTAAATAAAAGATAAATTTGATTCTCTGAAATATCAGTAACCCCTAATTCTGTATGTTGGGGCCAAACAGTACATGTGTAACATTTATAATCCCTTCCTCACATAACTTCCTTTCAAAAATTTGAAGATAGAGCCTATATTAAAATGCCATATTTCCTAATTGCTAAGGGTATGCCATTTATTCTTCATAATGGATTTCCTTATTAATAAAACAGATGACTTGAACTGGATAATCACTGTTACCTTCTAGTTTTAAATTTGTTATCCTATGCATTTTTCCCTCCCAAGTGTTCTTTTCTCTAAATGAATCATTAGCAAAATCCTGCATTTAATCCACATAAATCATAGGTAAGGTCCCTTATCATCATGGTTCCCATCCAATAGACCTTCTAGCTTAC
Organism: Myrmecobius fasciatus; assembly: GCA_023553655.1. Taxonomy (NCBI): domain Eukaryota; kingdom Metazoa; phylum Chordata; class Mammalia; order Dasyuromorphia; family Myrmecobiidae; genus Myrmecobius; species Myrmecobius fasciatus. The sequence continues at coordinate 82,217 of JAJPUD010005934.1, read as the reverse complement.
CATTATCTACCCTAAAATTCACTGTCAGGAATTGAAGGTGGTACTTTGTGAACTAACTATAGCAAAGTAAAGCAAGACAAGCAACAAATTGAATCAAGCCTCACTAGTAGATCTGATTTACCTTATCCAAAATCTAAGTTAAACCTTCAGTAGTTGTACAGGTGCCATTTTCTTTATAATGCATTGTTTATTTTAGACTTGAATTGTTTTATATTGTTTATTGTTTTCCATTGATTGTTTTAGACTTTACTCAAAGGAAAAAATCTTTTTCAAATGAAAATGTAAAATATAACAATTCAACAGCAGAATTAATATTCCAAATAGAACAATGAGGGGAAAATAAAGAACAGATATGGTTCTTGAATAAAATAGTCATTGACTCAAGTGATTTTTAAAAAATAAATAATATTTAATAAAGCATCTATAAAGATAGTTAAGTAATAAAATCATGATTTCAGTGACATACTAAACTCACTCTTCCCATGAAGGTTGGCACTTTAGCTGGAGTCAGGGAGAGGCAATTTATATTTATTGAGTGTTACACGGGGCACAGATTTTAAGTGATTTACCCAGTATCAAACAGCCAGTGTTTGTGTTGGAGTCGGATTGGGTACCAAGAACTCACTGAATTTGAGGCTAGCTTTCGATTCACTTTGCCATGCTTCCTTCATGCTATCAATGTTTGGAGTGGGGGGGGGGACAAAAGAAAGGACTTTATTCTAATCATAGTAAAATAGTAATAAAAATGCATAAGAAAATTTTAAATAATTAATGTACCTTACCTATTAAAATATTGTTATTTACCCCATTTACAAAATCATTAAATTGAGTACTCTTATTCAGTTTTCTTTTGAATTTCTCTTAAATGTTTCTATCTGTCTCTCTGTTTATTTCTTTCTCTTCTTCCTTCCCCTCCTTCCTTCCCATTCTCTTCATCCTTTGGTGAAGGTCAAAACTACAATAGAAAAAAATTACAAAACACTTTAAATAGCTACTAAAATTCTCTAGTTTATAACTGCATTGAAGAAGATAACTTGAACTAAAATGTTTTCCAGGTTTGAAATGCTTTATGACTGGTATTTTCAGATCTTAGTTGTTCTTTTTTTCTATGTGAAACATAAAGGAAAATTATGTTCAGTATTCTTCACTTAAATGGTGCTCTCTCAGTAAAGTGTCACATAATGGGCCCCCATGACTAGTCATAATAAAGTTACATAAAATTGCTTTCTAACTATGTAGAGAACTTATCAATCCAATCATTATACAAAACCAAATCACTTAACTAATTTTTTTTACTACAGGAACTAAAAAATGAATGCCACTGAACAGTTAATAATAGAAATACATTATGAATTCTTTATTCCTTGACTCTGATAACTCAGAACTAGAACATTGCACATAAAATACAAATCAAATATGATTACAAGATCACTGTCAAAAGGAATGCTTTGTACAACTACATTTGCATATAGAATTCGACCAGGTTGTATTCACTTTTATCACTGCAAGGTCTCCAATGTAAACATTAGTAAACCCTGTCTCCAAATGTAAAGGTAGAATCATTCTTTTTCTGTGCTGATGATTATAGTATGCATTCTGTTTAATTCTGTTAATGCTAGTATTTTTTATTTCATTAATTTTTTATATTGTAATTAAAGAACAAAAAGAAAGTAATGTGCTTAAAAAAAACTTTGAGTATAGCTTTTCATAAATTTCCACATGAAATGAACATATGATTGCTGTCAATTATCATAGTCTTCCATGTTCCTAAAACTGGAATTTGGGATCAAGGCAGCTGAAAAGATAAGATGATTCTCCCTCTTTAGTTTATTATCACGCTCCTGGGTAAACATCATTTGAGTACAATCATACTATCAATAAGATGGAGGATAGAATATCATTGCTGAAGTTATAGCCTTCAAAACTGAATTGGAGGAAATAGTAAAAGGATAACAAATAGATTACATTTTATAATAAATTAATTCTATAAAAGTAAATATGTGGTAAAGGAATGGTTTAAAGAGGACTTAATTCATAATTTGCATAATTTGTCAGTATATTTAGATATGTTATTATTTAAATTATTTTATTGTCCTTTGAATATTTGTATAAAAACATCAGTTAATAAGAAACAGCATGGTACAAGGAAGAAAGCTCTGGAATAGGCATTGGGAGATTTGGATTTAAGTCACCCCAGACACTAAGTGACTTTGAAAGTTCCACAAACTCCATGAAGCTTGGTTTTCTAGTGATTTCAGCTTGATGATCTGGAAAATAATTAAAGTTTTATTATTCTCTTTAGAAATTTTGGGTAAAACCAATATAAGAAGTGTGTGTGTGCTATAGTATAGTTACGGTATATAATAGTTATATAGTTATGGTATAGAATAATACAGTACATCCCAAGCTGGCCTTAGAATTAGGACAACCTGAGGTCAAGTCCCACATCTGACATTGTGACACTGGACAGGAAGATCGTGCCACCTTTGAGTGTACTAGTAAACTCTTTAAGGTTAAAAATTTTAAAGTACTTTCTAATAAGGCCTACATTGATAAATGCAGAAATCCCTTCATGGGGGATGAATACAGTCTAGAGTTCTGATTTGATCTGTATTTAAAAAAGCTCCCTGGTATGAAAACTTTTCCCACAGATACACATTAACAACTTATCTGTAGCTTAGTGATCAGTCCTTGAGGCATTGAAGAACTTGACCATAGTCACAGTCAATGTATCAGAAATAGGACTTTCTGACTCTGAGGTGAGCACCTTATCCATTAAATTATATAGTTTCATTACCACAAATACATGCAAAATGTATATATTGAACATGTTTGCTTACAAACTAGGTTAAATGAAAGGTAAATTTTTAAACATTCATACATTCAAATGACAAAAAAAATAGGACTGTTAAATATTCTCTTAGAATAAGGCTTAGAAATTTTTTAAATCTATTGTAGATAGAAATAAGTATCTCTGAAAGAGAAGTTTTAGGGAATTGATTTCTCTATTCATTGTTTTTACATCCTTGAAAAAGGACAAAAGAAAAGAAAAATAATAAAACAAAAATTTCATCCCTTTCCTCTCTTTTTCTCTCCTTTTCTTTCCTTTCTTCTACAAATCTAGATCGCAGGCCAAACTCCAATTGGCCATTATGAGTTCTTATTGATTAAGAGTGAATATAAATCCTGAAATCCTGAGGGTCTCTCCTTCCCAGATTTATTTATTTGCTTATTTATTTATTTATTTATTTGGACTATGTAAAAATGGCCCTTCTTTGTCTGAACTGCTACCTAGCTTTAATCACTGAATATGTGACCTCAGTTAAACTGAGACCTGTTAAAGAGCTTAGCTTAAAAAGGCCAAGGTCTCCCACTGCATCCAGGATCATCTTCAGTTCTCTTGAACTATATCTAGCCATTAGACCCAGATGACTGGAGGGGAAAGTGAGGAAAGAGAGCTTTCACATCCCTCCCTCACTTAAATCCAATTCACTTGCATGTCATGGCAAAGAACAAACAACAACTACCTCTACAAATCTAGAGGTATCCACAGAACCAAGAACTGAAGCTGTCCTTTCTAATGTTATATTATATGCTTTGGAAGTCTTTCTTTTTGTAGTATAGTTTAGTGATTGCTTTGGTCCATAGATATTTGGAGGCTGACTATCCATTATTGGGGCCATTGGACCAGTCAGTAACCAAGTGCTATGTGTATTTTAGGGAGATGTAATGCTGGTTATTGAATTATGCCATTTTTGAAAGGCATTAAAATATGTGGCTAAATGTATGAATCAAAAACTAGAATATACTGCTAACCATTTAGAGTTTGGAATTTTTTTCCCTCTACCCTGTGACTATAAAATGCAAATTTCCTTTTGCCCCAAAGCTAAATCTGTTATTCTTAGTTCTTTTTGCATCCAACAAAAAACATTAGAAACTTGGCTAGGTATGGAAAGAAAATCCTCTTTTTCCAAGCTGTTAGTGGCCTCTTAAGCTTATGCTCCTGCAGAAGCAGAATCTCAAGGATTTGGTCAAAGAGCAGAGTAGCATCTGGTAAGGGAGCAGGTGAATTGTCCCTCATGCTTAGCTACTGGCTCTATCTATAGTGCCCTGTGGTTTTTCATATTTTGGTCCTATGCACCTGGAACTGAATTCCAATAAAATGGCTGCATGCCTCCTCACAAAGTTTAGAAGGTTTCTCCTCTTCCTTTGTAAAATTCTGTAAGGTTGCTTGAGATTTCCAAGATGGATTCTCTCCTGCAATAAGCGATGGAGATTGCATTAGAAAGGGGTGAATTTATTTAAGCAGAGTTGCCTAATTTTTAACTCTTCATCAGGAACAAACATTTCCATAACATTAAGAAAAAACATAGTTTAATATAAATTGATAAGGGAAAGAATATATAGAGAGAGGAGATAAGAGAGCTAAGAATGTTTTAACTGTCTTGAATAATAAAGTAGTTATGTAATAATTATAATTTTATATATAAAAGTTCTGAATAAAAAATAATTAACATTGAGCAAATTCAAAATATTTCATTTTTGTGTACTGTTTATGTAAAGTTTCACATGAATATATAATTTATATAGTGTAAACATGTTTGAGTAAGAATCTGGAATCCATGTGAACTACATGAAGACAGGTGTTGGCTGTGCTTTTTTTAATTTAACATGGTAAATTTCACATAATGCATGTTTAATAAATGTAGGCCAGTTTTGTTGGGATAAATTTATATGTTTATCTTTATACATATTCCAAAAGTTTATATATCCAAACTATGTGAGATAAATTGGAGAGATTCTGTGTACAAATTATATGTAGGTAAATTATATTTCATAAATCATCAATCCCTTACCAAAGTCGTATCCTAGTTTCACATTGTAGGAAAGAAGTAGCACTGGGTTTTTAAATAACATACAATACAATGAAAATTTTATTGGATCCTACCAATCTGGAGAAGCTTTGATACCAGCCCATATGTCTCTATGACTTTCTTGTAAGGAGTGGTCTAAGGTTTAGAGAGGCTCATCAGCAACAACAATAACAACAAAAATGATAATTAAGTAAAAGCAATTTGTGATCTCCATATCAGAATTTCTTAAAAGTACTGAGCATATTTATTATGCATAATAATACAATATTTTGTATTGCTTATATATGCTTTTTGAATGACTGATCATTACATAGCTATATATGTGATTACATTATATTTTATCACCCCCCCGTACATTTTCCATGTTGTATTTATCTAGTAAATTCACCTTACAATTAAAATTAAAGCTCAAATATAATTTTCTTAGTATCGTCAGAATAAACCAAACTCCTAAACCATTTTAATTTAATTTTCTTGATAGTATTCCAAATTATCTTTTAAATTATGAACCATTCCTTGGTAAGGAATTTTGGCACAGTAGATAGAATGATAGGCTTTGAGTAAGGATGACCTGAGTTTAAGTGCTGGGTTTTTTTTTTAATTAATTAATTTATTTAATAAGTATATAACCCTGGGCAAGTTTCTTTATCTGTAAATAGGTGTTATCTGCCCATCCCTTTGAATTTGTGATCTACTCTCCTATGAAAATTAAAAAGGAACTTTAACTCTCTCAGATCTCTAGGTTACCTTTTATTCTCATAAAATGTTAGCCCTGAAAGGAGAAATCTTCTAGGCAAATCAAGTTCAAGAGCATTTCCATATTCTAATTGAATAGATAAGGCAATTGTAATCCACAAAAGTGTAATTATTTGTACAAAACAAACAAAACCCACACATGTAGATAGGGCAAAGATGGAAGCTGAAACAAGGATATCAAATTCCCATCCAAAGCCTATTCAAAACACAGGAAGCATGCTATGGCTTTCTTTTTCTTTTTATCATGTATAACTCTTATCCATCTCAATTGTTTTTATTAATGTCTTTATACATTATACACATATATTCATTCCTTATAAATCTTGTTGCAAGAGAAAAATCAAAAGGGAAAAACCATAAGAGAAAAAAAATGAATATATCATGTGTTGATTTATATTCAATCTCCATATTCCTTTCCTAAGTGTCCTCATGAACCAAGGAAATCAGAATGTGGCAATTCCACCCTAATGTAGTGCCCATAGATTGAGGAGATAATATAATATTATTGTCATTAGTCTTATTATTATTGCCATTTCCTTTTATATTGACTTCTGTTTACAATTAAAAGCAGAAGAAATATTTGTTAGGGTATTTGCAATTCACCCTATTTTAGAATTAGAAGGAGGGGGTAGTTAGTTGGTGCAGTGGATAGATCATTGGCCCTGGAGTCAGGAGGACCTGAGTTCAAACACTTTCTATTGTGTTGAAAAAAAAAAATTAAAAAGAAAGGGGGAAAAAAAACTAGAAGTAAATTTGGCAATAGATCATTACTCTAGATCTAGAAGAGACTTCAAAGATCATTTAGTTCAATGCCCTTGTTTCACAGATAAGGAAGTTGAGACCTAGGGATGTTGGATGTTAGTTGCCCAATGTTACATGGATAGTAGATATGATAATCATCTTCCCCACCTCTCCTTTTGTTTGACTGGCTTTTGGTAAGGAAAGTGAAGTCCATATTGGCTAAATGCTAATGTTTAATGATAGAGCTGGGTCTAAAACCCATGTTTTTTGACTCTCAGTCCAAGTGTGCTCCACTGTGCTAGGCGGATTCCAATCCTGTCAGTATTAGAACTATATAGCTCTATAAATTTGATCTCTGTCTCCCTCCCCCGGTACTAACCTGCTGTAACTGTGCTTCCAATAATTCAGAAAGCATAAAGCAGCACTGGTCATAGTGAAAGCAAAGTTGTTATTGCCACACTGTGATGGATGGATTTATATAATAGTGTCAAAAAATGATATTGATTCATGAAGGTTTTGCTACCAACGAAATAAGCCTCTTCACCAAGCTTTCAAAATTGGAGGGAAATAGTGTCAAACTTTTAGTGTAAATGGATCTATCAACAAGTATATTTTTCACAAACACATACACTCACACAGAGAATGTTTTGGCAGTTTAAATGCAAAGAACAAGGGAACTAAAGTGTACATTAAAAAAAAATTAAAGACAGGAGTAAATAGTGTAATGATTGTACTTTTGACATAAAACATAACCAAAGGCAAGTATAATGTATATTATTAGATTATGGGTCCTTTATATATATTATTTTTATATACCACATGCCCCACTGCCATGTAAAACATATAAACTGAACACAGTCCATCATTGTTTGCAGTTTTGTTCCTCCTTCAAGAAAAGGAAAACTCTCCATATTAATTGAATATGTTTGGCTCAGCATTGTAAGTGTGACAAATGGAGATGTGCCAAACTGCCTGAAAGTAATTTGGGTCATCAGTGAACCACGATGTCTGCCAGTTTGCAGACAATTTCTAGTCTACTTGGTCTGTCACATCTTTGTTGTTTTTGTTTTCCATAACCATTTACCATCTGACAAGAGAGGAAGTACCCTAATCCTTTTTTTTAAGAAAAAGGATATTTTAATTTGTGATTTTTTTCTATTCTAAAACAGCTATTATGTTGTATTTTATTCCCCTTCCATTTCTGAGAGCACTGTGAACCTCTCAAGCATCACAAATTGTACAAGAAGGTCCTTTGAGCAAACAATGAGAGCATTAGAGTGAAAGAGAGAAAAGATACTGAAGAAAAAAAAAGTGAATTTTATGCTGCTTGATCATTATGAAACGACATTTGTTTTTAGATGAAGTCATTCTCAATATATGCTACAGGACACCTGGAAGCAGTATTTATGACAGGAGACGTAGCACATCTCTGTGGATTCAACATCAGGCAGTATTCTTGCTCTGTGAACATAGGCCAAACCAGCCTTATGCTTTTTAGTTTACAGGAAATGCAGGGTAAACCTTTTATTTACAAACAAGGAATAGTTGCCAAAATGGAATAAAAAAAGCAACTGATTAATCAGTGGATAGCCTTCATCTTGAAGGGCCTCCCTACTCAGACCTTTATAACGTGGTGAAGATTGGCCTTGTGTTAGAGGGATGTTGTGGGGAAATGCCTTTGATAGCTCTGTGATTGAGTCTATCATGCTTTGGAAAGGGACAGTACTAGGTTTAAACAACTCTGTCTGATAGAACACAGAGTGTGCATGGCTGGAAAAAAAAATTACCTCATTATAGCTCACTGCTGTTGCCCTTTGGAGTAAAATGAGAGAAAAGCTTGCTCTGGTACGTCTGCTGATAAAATTCACTTTTCTGGAACATGACCAAATCCCAACATATATCATCTGTGAGAAATAAAGCAGTCAAAAAATTGTATTTCTAAATAGGCTTGGAATATCTTGGCAACTGTTAAAGCAACACAAATAAGGAACAGTGCCCTACTAGTTCGACCCTTAAATTATGCAGCTGTTCATTACCAGAATTATATATCTCATGCTGCCCTTTGGAAAGAAGGCATGGAGCACAGGGCTGGAACAATCACTGAATTATAGTACAATAAGAAAGACCTCCTAAAGTGTCACATGCATGTAGTGGAAGATAAGAAAGGCCAGCTTAAGTTCTTGGCATTTTAAAGAAGGCAATCAAGAAAGCCTTTGAATTTCTTAGTTTTCTTTCCCTGCAATTCATCTGCATTTTTGTGCAAGTCTGACAAAGCATCCCATTCAAGTGTCAGCAGCCATGTGTCAGCCATCTCATTTAAGGATGTGAATGTGTGTGTGTGTTTATTTCAAGCTGTATTTGCAGATGCTACCATTTAAGAAACGTTAATCCAGCTAATGGCATGGCCAAGGTATTTCTATAATTGCTAATGTCATTAATGCTTAGCATCTCTTAAGTATGAAGGCAATATTAACATGGTCAAGCGTGGGGATGCTTGAGGAAATCATAGAAATGGTTAATTTTGTGTAATGGGTTTTGCACTAGCTTCCAATTTACAAGTGGCTTGGCTGACATGTTTGATTTATTTTAGGGGGATGATTTCACCAAGCTACCATGTATTATACCAGGATTTGCCTTATTTTTTTTATCTCCTTGGCTCTTTTAACATTGGATATCTTTCTTGAGGGCATATTTTGGCAGAACTTCTTTAGTTTCTAGGCCCAGAAGGAAATATTTATATTATGTATTTTGACTTGAAAAACAAAACCAACTGAATAATTTGGGATCAACAGTTTCTATAGTTACCTTCAGGTCTAGCATTTTGTTTTCATTATGTAAAATTATAAACCTGGGCATAAAAAAATTAACTTTTCATGATAATGTCTCCTATGATTTGTGTTCTGTTATATATTCTTGATTTATGTTTGAATTGGATAGTGTTAATGTGTCTGTATTTGCCAGAAGAAAATAGTGAGAAGCAGGTTATATTATCTTTGAATGGTTGGCATTCTGCTGTGTACTTTCTATACTCTTTACCACTGAGGGTTCCCCCTCCCTCACTACCTCTCAAACTTTCAGTACCTTTAAACACTACCTCCCCTCTAATCAAAATCTATTTTCAAACAGGAATCTGATCATTAAAGTCCTTTACTTTTTTTCTTTTACCTTTTATACCTCCCCATTCTATTCAAAATCTATTTTCAAATGGGAATCTGATGATAAAAGTCCTTTACTTTTTTTTTCTTTTACCTTTTATACAGAAGTATTTACTTCAAAAAGTAGTATAATCAAAATGCAGTATACTTCCTCAATATATAAGGGGTATAATCATCCTCCTATACTTTCTGAGTCTCTGGGGAGGAGAGAAGATCAAGTTCATAACTTAATTCAGTTTTAATGGAGCACAGGACCATATTTAAATCCATTTCCTCTGCCCCACTGCAGCTGTGAATTCCTAAATCTTTAATTTCTCAGGATTTCCTTTAAAAGGCTAACTGGCTGCTGCATCCCATCTGGCACATTGACTCCAAGATCCCTATTGCTGGAACTCCAGCTCTGTGAGGATAACCTCTGGCACCTGAAAATGAGAAGAGCCAACAACACAGCAAATATACATAGGCACATTTCTCAAAGCTTGGATAAAAGAGAGAGTAAGGGAAATCCTTCCCCTTTCTCCAGTTCAGTTCAAGATGTCCTTAATGTGGGTGAACTGGGATCATCACCCTCTGCAAACAGCTGATAAGAGAACAGCAGAAAAAGATCTTAGTCCTTTATTCATTAATGTGTTGATGTTCTCTCCCAAAGGGATTAGAGGGAGACAAATGAATTTCAGGCATTCTTGAACTGGTGGATAAAGTTTTGGGGAATACAGAAGTAAGACCAAGGGACCTTCCTAGCAACTTATACTCATGCCATGTAGGTGGTTGAATACTATATCTTTGTAAGTTGGGGTGGACCCTCATGCTCAATTCTGGCTAATGAGTGACATTTTTTATTTCAGGCTTCATTGTTGCTTTTTTTAAAATTAAGTTTAAAAAGGCCTATTATTTATTAGCCTTCCAGCTCATTCCTAAATATAATGGAGTAGTAGTAATAGTCCTTGACTTTACATTTTGAAATCCACAATGAGATTTTGCAAAGTAAATCTGGTCAGAAGTTAAATTTAGCCAGAAGCTGTAAAATGAATGGGGTTTCTTTTCTGACTTCAATAAGACTATGAGAATGGCACAGAGTATAAATATTTAACTTTTTGTATATTCAGATTTATTTAGATTTTGTCTCAGCATTTCTTTTTAAGTATAAGTTAACCAATTTTTTAAAAATCTCATTTAACTACAGAGAGTTTCGTTCTCTCCTTGAAGTCAAGATGTTGATGGCCATCTCTCCTTTTAAGAGCCAAAAGAATTACTGTTTTCTCAGATTGATTGAAATTTCTGTCCAAATATACAAATATGTATAGGTTATTCAGCTTTCTGCAAAGGAGTATGTAAAAATGTGCTTCAAGCATATGCATTTATTTCTCCAAAGTATGGTAGAACCTGTGAGTTTGCTTCATTCTTCTTCACTTCTGCCCCAGATTAAGTTCCTATTTAAAGATTTGTGGTATTTGTTATAAAATAGAGATGTACCAATGAGGGAAGCAATAATTCTTCTTTAAATCTGTTTCATTGCATAAAAGGTAAGTGGTCTGTGACAGAAAACATTTATATGTCATATTTATATGCATATTGATATATTTGCTTATAGCATAAGCTCCTTGAGGCCCTGGGTTTGGTTAATTGGTTTTTTGTTTGTTTGTTTCTTTGTCTTTTTTATCTTTTATCTTTAGCACCTAGCACCCATCTCAGCACACTATAGGCACTTAAATGGTGATTGATAATTGAGCACCCAAAAATATAACCACCCTTTAAAATTTAATAAAACTTCTCTTATAGTGCTGCTCTAACTAAAAAAAAATCATTATTCTATAACAACTTGATGATAATCATTTTTGAAATTAGTTAAGCTAATCCTTCAACAGAAGGTATATGTCATCACTAGATCTTTAATTCCTTTGGCCTCTAAAACTCTTAGGTTATCACCACACCATGATGCAGCAATGAAATAGGATTTTAATGAACAAGTACATTGATATAGATAAGTGAATATTCAAAGGATTATGTTCAGCATCTGTAAGAACTGTTGTAGTTCTAGATATGGAAGCAAAAAGCCTGTATTTAAATTCTGATTCTACCATTTAAAAAATTAGGCAAATTGCTTAATTTTATGGGCTCTTGTAAAATAAGGGAAATGGTATTCCAGTTCCTTTACAGCTTTAAAACATAGAATGATGTGATATATATATATTTTTTTTAATTTTTATTTTATTTGCATAACATATGTGTGGGTAATTCTTCAACAACAACCCTTACATAGCCTTCCGCTACAAATTTTTCCCCCCAACTCCCCACCCCTCCCCTAGATGGCAGGATATCCACTACATGTCAATTATGTTAAAATATTGGCAAATCGAATATATGTATACATATTTCCAAACTTATCATTGGTGTGCAAGAAAAATCTTATCTACACAAACGATATATCAGATAAAGGAAACACAATGTAAGCAAACATCAATCAAGGAGTATGAGAATGTTATGTTGTGGTCCACATTTCGCATCCCTCTCTCTGGGTGTATATGGCTTTCTTCAGTGAACAATTGGAGGTGGTTTGAAACATTTCATTGTTGAAGAGAGCCATGTCCATCAGAATTGATCGTCATATAGTACTGTTGTTGCCGTGTATAATGATCTCCTAGTTCTGCTCATTTCACTCAGCATGTGATATATATTTTTGTCAGCATGAAGAACTACAAGTATATTAATTCCCCTTCATAGATGCAGATTACAAAACATAGAGCACAAGGAAATATTTTTGAGTCACATATAGATTAAGTAGCTTGTCCTAGGTCATAATGATATTATAAAAATTGGGATTTGAGCATATTTCTTCATTTCCTCAAGCCTAATAGTACAGCATCTCTGTAGCTACCTATTGATAAAGATGTGGATACATGTCATATTGTAAGGAACAATGGAATCCGTGATCAGCAATAATTTTTTTTAAAAAACTAACATTTATTGATATTTTTTGTTTTTACATTTTTAAAAATTCATCCCAGTATTTTTCCACATAAAGAAAGCCATTCCATATAACAAATAATAGTTTTTGTTCAGTCATTTTTCTTTGCTACAAATGAGGTGAAATATGGAACATAGGGAACAGTATATTCAGAAATGACTAGGATTTAAACTCAAAAGGTAACAGATATTTTTGTTAATGAATTAATTTAATGAAAAACCTACTTATTTGTTTATAGATTTTAAGATTGATGGGAATCTTGGACATTACTTCCCTGCTTTTATATTAATAAACAAAGAACTCAAGATGAAGTGACTAAGCTTTAATTACATGCTAAGAGGATGAAAAGTTTTTAAGGGCCCAAAAAAGATTTTATTCATGTGCAAAAAAAATTCTTTTATCCAATATTCAAAGTCTTCCACAAATTTGCTTTGAGCTATCTTTGCAACCTTATTTACCTTACTGTATTCTTCTTTATGGTGTGTGTATACCAGTTAAACTAAACTATTCACATTTTACTCAAGCAACCATGCTTTTGTCGGATCACATTTCTATGCTTGAAATACTGTGGTCCATCCTCACCCAATCTTCACTTGCTTACTTTCTACCCATCCTTCAAAACTTATCTCTAGTGTCATCTCCTGCATGAAGCCTTCCCATATCCATCCAATTATAAATGATATTTCTCTACTTGGAACTTTCATAGCACTTTTTAAACCACTCTTAGACACTTATCTTTATACTTTCCATTTCCCCTACTAGATTAGATTGTAAGGTCTTGAGAATAGTGAGGTTGTCTTCTTTATATTAGTATAACCCTCACCGTCTAAGAATATATATTTTTTTCTTTTGATGACATAGGAAGCACAAAGGCAGGAGAACCACTTGAATAGGTTTTAAATCCAAGGAATAACAGGTCTTAAAGGGTGATGGAAGCTATCAGCAGATCTCAGGGGAGGATGAAAATTGACAGTGAGAGAAATGAGTTTCTTGGATATATTGGTGAGGTGCCATGTAAAAAGAAATAAAACCAAAGAAATATAAAGATAGAACCACTGCTTAACACAACTTGCCATTTGCAAAATACATCCACAACATAGCTTGAACACTTTCATAGAGAGTCTACCAAATGCCCTATTTGAGTCAACACAAATTAGAGAACAGAATCAAAAAGAAGAGAAAAAAAATTAAAATGCATGGATTTTTATTGTTCTTCCATGCTTGAAAAAAGTAATGAATAAAATTAGCAGCCTAGGAAAATAATAACAACTTTTTATTTGTAGAGCATCTTTCTTCTGAATAGCTCCATGCATTTTACACATATTAGCTCAAAATTTCTCAGAGAATTTCAAGAAAGTTGGATGATAAATAGCAATAATAACCTATTTTACTGAAGGGAAAACTGAGCAACAAGAGCAGGAACAACCTAAGAATAAAAACACTGAGTTTATCTACAGGAAAGTTTAGTTTATTTTAAAGTTCATTTAGAGCTAAATTCTATTCCTACTAGAAACATTATTTAAGGAAAAAAATTTCCAGAAATTTATCAATTAATGAGAACATCATTTCTATCAGCCTCTAAGATGTATAAATGTTTTGGTAGGCTGCCCAGTGTTGTGCCAGAGTTTTTTCTGTAATCTCTTTCTCCCTCTCCCTCTCTCCTTCTCTCCCGCCATGCACATCCTGAAACCAGAAGATACATGTTTTTGAAGATGCATATTTTTGTAGTAAAAGTTTTCATTAATAATTTGAAATCATCCACTGAAAAGACCCTGCCGCTGTTTCAAGATATAGCCATTTGGAGTTTTCCTGATCTTTTTTTTTTCTCTCTCTGCCAATGTGAAAATTGTTTTTGCAGGTTTGTTTATAGCTTCTTCTTCACTGTATCTTGCCCCCCCCCTTTCACCAAGAGAATACTTCTGTTGTTTTGTAGAAGCTACCCAGATCTAAAAGACAGAAAGTTTTCATGTCAGAAAAATTAAAGTCATAAAGAGGATAGATTTCTAGAATTAAATTAGAATTGAGCAAGTCAGTTATGTGTGCATCCATCAGTCGAGTGGTCAGGATCTCATTTTCACAGAAGCTAACTTAGCTAGAGGGCAGATAGTGTTTTAACACAGAGAAAACACCCCACACCTCTCATTGCAAATTAAACTGGAAAAATAAAGTACTCACCTGCCATTAAGCTTGACATTTTAAAAGGGAATGTTTGTTCCATTTTTTTTGGTCTTGTTCATTGGTTTACAAAATGCTTCAAGCAAACAACCATTCAAATGTTTTAAATGATTTTGGGGGAGATAGAATACCTCTGTGTATAGCATATTAGCAAGGAGACTATAACCTGAGATTTCTTATGCCTGTCATTAACTATCTTAAGCCTTATATGAATCTGTTAAGGTAAAAGCAATGAAATTACGTACTTAGCATGGATATCAGGTGACATTTATGCCAAAAACTTTTGAATTAGATCTTCTCTTTTGGGAGATTGATCCATTATGGTTTGGACATTTTCAGAAAAAATGTTTGCTTTCAACCAAGAATATAGCTACACTTTAAAAAATCTAATTACTTCCCATTTTGATACATGTCAGGGTACTATATAAGTAGTATATTTACTTGCAGTCTCTAAATGCTAAAATAATTCATATTTAGTGCTAATAACTCCATTCTTGGCATTCGGGTTCAGTAATAGCTCGACAATCATACTGCAGTTTACAAAGCACTTACACATATGCTATCTCATTTGCTCCTTGTAATATCCCTCTGAGGGAGACAAGGAAGGTATTATTACCCTAATTTTGTAGTTCAGAAACCCCAAGTTTCAGGAAGTTAAGTGTCCAGTTCCAATTGTTCAGCGAAGAAAACCATGTACACCCAGAGAGAGGGATGTGAAATATGGACCACAACATTTTTTCTTGTAGATATGATTTTTCTTGCATAACAATGATAAGTGTGGAAATATGCATACATATATTTGATTTGTCAAGTATTTTAACATAATTAACATGTAGTGGACTTCCTGCCATTTAGGGGGGAGGGGTGGGGAGTAGGGGGGAAAGATTTGTAACAGAAAGCTTTGTAAGGGTTAATGTTGAAGAATTACCCATACATATGTTTTGCAAATAAAAAGTTTTAATAAAAAAAAAGAAGTTAGGTGTCTTGTCCAACCTGAAAAAGTGAATAAATGGTAAGATAAGGAGTTCTGGTGTTCTTTTTAATACACCATGTAAGAAATTGCACTAGAGCAGAAATGTGCTGGAGTCAGCTCTAACAGTTTGTGAGAATTCATTATTAAATTTTCATTGTATCAGAAATCTGATGTTTCTACCAAGGACTTGAGTAATTGTCTTGATTATTGTCTAGACTAAAGGAAGCCCTACAGCAGTACCACTAGGTGAAATTGGAAAATATTTAACAAAATAAATTAAGACAATCCAACATAGATAAAATTATTTCATGGTTTTCTAGGTCAGCAGACCCCAAAAGACTCTCCTGTACCCTTAGTAGCCCATTTTCTATTTAAGCTTGATAACACTGGTCTAAACTTAAGAAAACTATGGGAGAAACTATGATGCAGATTCACCTTAAAGAGTATTATGAGTGTGTATATTTTGTTTCCATAGAACTTGATTGTTAAACATTTACCAGTATATCCCTTATTGCTCTGTAGAAGGAAATGGCAAACCATTTGTTTGCTAAAAATAAAGCAATATATTTGCTAAGAAAAGCCTATGGACAGTATGGTCCATGGATTCATGAAGAGTTGGATGTGATTGAATGACTGAACAAGAACAAACAATACTGTTCTATAAGTATTACTGGATTTCAGTTAACAGACAGAAATGAAATCATCAAGAGATTGGAGGCTATGAATAATCTTACCCCAGATTAATATGGTGTTTAAGATTGGCAAAGAGCTTTATGTGTATTATTTCATTTGAGCCTCATCATAACCCTGACAAAGTCCTAACTATAGAAATCACAGTGCCATACTTTGACCCTAATACACTAGCATTAACAATGTCAGGTACTTTTCAGTCATGTGGAGAAATCCAAATATTACCTTGCTACTGTTATAGCATTTTGGTGGTTTTAGATATATTCATTAATCAACTGACTTAGCATTACTTTAAGTTGCTTTGTTTTCAGATGAGATTTATTCTTATTTTAGTGCAAAGTGCAAAGAACATTTCGGGAGTGGGGAGGTAGGAGGAGGAAAGGACAATAAATGTAGACCTGGCAAATAAATATACCAAAGTTTATATGGGCTGTGCATGAGTAATGGACAAGATTGACCAAGATTAGCGAATTGAAAACAATACCTAAAAAAATCCCACTATTAATTGATCAATTATATCTATATGCCTATAATTAACCATATTATTCACTCAAATGATTATAGAATTTTGAATTTGAAAAAAAACAAACCTTTTAAAATCTAGGCAACAAGATCCCAGGAAGCAAAATGAACATATTTAAAAAGAGGGACTATGATGTGTTTCATGCTTAAGCACTTGTTAAAAAGATTTCAGGAAGACCAGTTAAGTTGCCCAAAACACACTACAGTGTGTATAAACTTTTGAGTATCAGGTTTTCAAGAATTTATAATATAGCATCAACACATAAATATTATTCAAAAAACCTAATTTAATTTCCTCTTGACATAAAGCCACATAAATAAAGCTTGCATTTGCCCTCCTCTACTCAATTGTTGTTGAAGGTCCTCAGGCATTTTGGAGGGCCATAAATACTTGTTTATATTAATATATTTTATTGAATATTACCTCTCCTCACTTTTGTCTACTATTTCTCTTCTGGCCATTCAGTTCTGCTCTATTTCAGAATCATAAAAGGCATTCAAACTCTGAAAATAACCTCTTACAAATGCACACTATAGATTACAAGCATTCTGTATGTGAGAATGGTGAATGCATTAGTGCAAATCCACTACCATTACTGGAAGAAGTGAGTGAAAGCATACAGTCTTGACAGTGGATCCAAAGCATCAGTATTTTAAGCAAATAGTTTCCCCAATTTGTAAAATTAGGAGAAAAAATGATTCTTTACTTATATTATTTTAGGCAAAATGTGTTTGTCTAGTCATTTTTTAGTCATGTCCAAGTCTTCATGTCCCCATTTAGAATTGTCTTGGCAAAGATTCTTGATGAGGAGCTGAGGCTAACGGGATTAAGTGACTTATCCAGAATCACAGCTAATAGTAATATTTTAAATGAAATAATAAGCTGCTGATTCAGTTTCCTCATATAGGAAAAATGAGTTTATATATAGTATCACTGAGCCATTTGAAAAAATGTCTATATGGGGTAAGAAAAGTAGAATGAATCTTCCCTCTATTATGCTTATTCCCAGAAAGAAGTATTATCTAGGATGGTGTGAGAGAATAAACAACTAATCTATTAAGAAAGGATTTTTCAGAGTATTTTCTTGGATTGTAAGATTCCCCTTGATAAATCTTAAGATGCTTTCCACCAATGAAGAAGAAATTAGAGCAATAATCAGGAGTTACTTTGCCCAACTATATGCCAATAAATTTGATAACCTAAGTGAAATGGAGGAATATCTACAAAAATATAGATTGCCCAGATTAACAGAAGAGGAAATAAATTACTTAAATAGGCCCATTTTAGAAAAAGAAATAGAATAAGTCATTAATCGACTCCCTAAGAAAAAATCCCCAGGACCAGATGGATTTACATGTGAATTCTACCAAACATTTAAAGAACAATTAACTCCAATATTATATAAACTATTCGAAAAAATAGGGAATGAAGGACTCCTACCAAACTCCTTTTATGATACAGACATGGTACTGATACCTAAACCAGGTAAAACAAAAACAGAGAAAGAAAATTATAGACCAATCTCCTTAATGAATATGGATGCAAAAATCTTAAATAAAATATTAGCAAAGAGATTACAGAAAATCATTCCCAGAATAATACACCATGACCAAGTAGGATTTATACCAGGAATGCAGGGATGGTTCAATATTAGGAAAACTATTAATATAATTGACTATATTAATAACCAAATTAACAAAAGCATATGATAATCTCAATAGATGCAGAAAAAGCATTTGATAAAATCCAACATCCATTCCTATTAAAAACATTAGAGAGTATAGGAATTAATGGACTTTTCCTTAAAATAGTCGGTAGCATCTATTTAAAACCATCAGCTAGCATCATATTTAATGGTGATAAACTGGAACCATTCCCAATAAGATCAGGGGTGAAACAAGGTTGCCCACTATCACCATTACTATTCAATATTGTATTAGAAATGCTAGCCTTGGCAATAGGACAAGAAAAAGAGATTAAAGAAATTAGAGTAGGTCATGAGGAAACCAAATTATCACTCTTTGCAGATGATATGATGGTCTACTTAGAGAACCCTAGAGAATCAACTAAAAAACTATTAGAATTAATCCACAACTTTAGCAAAGTTGCAGGATACAAAATAAATCCACATAAATCATCAGCATTTTTATACATCACCAACAAAATGCAACAGCAAGAGATACAAAGAGAAATTCCATTCAAAATAACTATCGATAGTATAAAATATTTGGGAATATATCTGCCAAGGGAAAGTCAGGATCTATATGAGCAAAACTACAAAACACTCTCTACACAAATAAAGTCAGATCTAAACAATTGGAAAAACATCAAGTGCTCTTGGATAGGTCGAGCGAATATCATAAAGATGGCAATACTACCTAAACTAATCTATCTATTTAGTGCTATACCAATCAAACTCCCAAGAGATTATTTAACTGACCTAGAAAAAATAACAACAAAATTCATCTGGAAAAACAAAAGGTCAAGAATTTCAAGGGAATTAATGAAAAAAATGCAAATGAGGGTGCCCTAGCTGCACCAGATCTAAAACTATATTATAAAGCAGTGGTCACCAAAACCATTTGGTACTGAATAAGAAATAGAGTAGTGAATCAGTGGAATAGGTTAGGTTCACAGGACAAAATACTCAATGACAATAGTAATCTAGTGTTTGATAAACCAAAAGACCCCAGTTTTTGGGATAAAAAACTCACTATTTGACAAAAACTGCTGGGATAATTGGAAACTAGTATGGAAAAAATTAGGCATTGACCCACACCTACCACCATATACCAAGATAAGGTCAAAATGGATTCATGATCTAGGTATAAAGAATGATATTATAAACAAATTAGAACAATGTAGGATGATTTACCTCTCAGACCTGTGGAGGGGGAAGGAATTTGTGACCAAAGAAGAACTAGAGGTTATCATTAATCACAAGACAGATAAGTTTGACTATATCAAGTTAAAAAGTTTTTGTACAAACAAAATGAATGCAGACAAGATTAGAAGGGTAGCAGTAAACTGGGAAAATATTTTTACATCCAAAGGTTCTGATAAAGGCCTCATTTCTAAAATATATAGAGAATTGACTCAAATACAAGCCATTCTCCAATTGATAAATGGTCAAAAGATATGAACAGACAATTTTCAGATGAAGAAATTGAAACTATTTCCGGTCACATGAAAAGGTGCTCCAAGTCACTATTGATCAGAGAAATGCAAATTAAGACAACTCTGAGATACCACTACACACCTGTCAGATTGGCTAAAATGACAGGAAATGATAATGATAACTGTTGGAGGGGATGTGGGAAAACTGGGACACTGATACATTGTTGGTGGGACTGTGAATGGATCCAACCATTCTGGAGAGCAATTTGGAACTATGCTCAAAAAGGTGTCAAACTATGCATACCATTTGACCCAGCAGTGTTTCTACTGGGCTTATATCCCAAAGAGATCTTAAAGGAGGGAAAGGGACCCACATGTGCAAAAATGTTTGTGGCAGCCCTTTTTGTAGTGGCAAGAAACTGGAAACTGAAAGGATGCCCATCAATTGGAGAATGGCTGAATAAATTATGGTATATGAATGTTATGGAATATTATTGCTCTGTAAGAAATGACCAACAGGAGGATTTCAGAGAGGCCTGGAGAGACTTGCATGAACTGATGCTAAGTGAAATCAGCAGAACCAGGAGAACATTATACACAGCAACAAGACTATACGATGATCAATTCTGATGGACATGGTTCTCTTCAACAATGATGTGATTCAAATCAGTTCCTATTGTTCAGCAATGAAGATAGTCATATACATCCAGAGAGAGGCCTGTGGGAACTGAGTGCGGACCACAACACAGCATTTTAATGCTTTCTGTGAATATCTCCATGCATTTTGTTTTCCTTATTAGGTTGTTTTTTCTTCTCTTTCTAGATCTGATGTTTCTTATGCAGTAAGATAACTATAGATATGTATACATATATTGTATTTGTCATATAATTTATCCTATTTAGCATGTATTAGATTACCTGTCATCTAGGGGTGGGGGGGGGGGGGAAGGAGGGGAAAAGCTTGAGAAAAAAAGTTTTTGCAAAGGTCAATGTAGAAAAATCACTCATATGTTTTGCAAATAAAAAGCTTTATGAAAAAAAAAAAAGATAAATCTTAAGATGGTGGAAAATACCACTGAAAGTAACAAATTGATCATTGCTTCCAATTGCCTTTCACAATAAAGGGCCATTTCACGTTAAACAAACCAGAAGGTAATAATCCTCTTGAAAATGCATGTGCCCCATCAGGCATTCAACCTGCACACTAGTCTCTAACTGTGGCTATCTCTGCTGGTAAAGTAGAAAGACTTTGACTCAGAAGTCCAAGTACCTGGTTCCAAATCCTGTCTTTGTCACTTCTTGTGAATTATTACTGTAATTATTATAATTCTTGCATTCTTCTGTCTGCAAGTGTGATATCCATTAGTACTATACCAAGTTTAAACAAAAGCTAGAAAACATGGAATGCCAAATAGTTAAGTTGAAATGAAGAACTTATTTTGTTCAGTTATCCCAGTGATAACCTTGACTATCAGGTGACATACATAAACTATTGGATTTCTTTCCCTTCATCATATACAAGCAGTAGTTAATTCCTTCTTCAAATATATTTCAGAATATAATAGAAATAGTGTCCACTTCCCATTAGAAGGATCTAATTCCTATTTTCTTCCATGCTATAGATACTGTCATTGACTTATTTGCCCTGACCTTATAGGAAATGCCTACTTCTTTACCAATCTGAATATGTAAACAAATGACTTATACTTTATAAAATGGTAGAGAAAAGATAATAATTTCCTTAAATTTGAAAGCATCACAGAACCAAGGAAATAAATCAGAAACAAGCATTTTCACCAAGTAATGACATTTGGACATTAAGTATATCCAAAGTAAACTACTTAATCTTTTTCCAAATCTCATAGCCTACAAAGACAGATGATCTCAAGCCCAGTCACTCCTGATCAGGTTCAGCCCAGGATCCTATGTGTGATACATAGAGTTTGGATGATTAGAGATTCAATCATGAGCTGTGTGGCAGTGGCTCGAGCATCTAGTGGCAAGTTTTGAAGTGAGAATCATTTTGGCTTAGCGGTACAGGAACAAAACTCTATCCAGCGGTTCTTTACATCTGTGCAAATGTGAGACATAACTGCTTACTCCAAAGCAAGCTTGATGGTGAAAGCCCATGGAGCACCCTGCTAAATATCTCTTCTTCTCTCCTCAATTTGCCCTTGGCAAAGGCATTGTGGAATCTTGTCACTGTTGTGCCACAAATCAATCCTTACTATATGCATTTTGCTTAGCCTGATTTTTGTCTCTCAAACAAATCCAGGAAATGCATCCTTTAATTATAAAGGCCATATCCTAACTGATTTATATATATATATATATATGTGTGTGTGTGTGTGTGTATAATAGTATTGTCTTATACCAGCTTTCAAGATTCAGTTACCATACTACTACTACAACTCTTCCTCCTATGACTAGAATTTATATAATGTCTTAATGTTTTCAAAGAACTTTACAAATATTATTTCATTTTATTCTCATAACAACCATGGGAAGTAGGTGTTATTATTATCCCCCTTTAGTAAATAAATAAAATTGAGTGGGGCATAAGTTAAGTGATTTGCCCAGGATCACATAGATATATTATCTAATATCTATATTGAAGTGTTCCTGACATCCACTGCTCCATCCAATGAACTATCTTGCACTCCCTTTAGAAGAGAAATTGCATCTTTGGTATTTTGTAGGGAATTTTAGAGGGAAATTCTTCTGTCAGCTACTTAAAATAATGTCTTTTTGTTTAAATGTTTTAGTATTAAGAAACAAATGAAATTATTTTTAATTTCATTTTTTTTTTTGGAAAACACATGTGGTTTTCCTGCGTCAAGCTTTGCCTAAATGTTTCAAGGGAAGCAAAGTTTTATCCATTCACTTCTGTCAATGAGAGTGGGAGATAGAAGTACTTCTAAAACCCTTATTACAGAGAAGATGGGCAAGGGAGGTTGATATGGACAAAATAGTAAAATGACATAGGAAATTCTATATCAGGGCTTCTTAAACTTTTTTTACTCATGACCCCTCCTTGCCTAAGAAATTTTTATGTGATCCTGGGTATATACGTATATAAAAAAGATATACAAATCAAAGTTTAACTGATAATAAATCATAATTTCATGATCCCAACATTCATTTACCAGATCCCATATGGGGTCATGAACCACAGTTTAAGAAACTAGATTCCATATTACTAATTAGGATTAATAATACTTCATATTCATATGGTACTTTACTCACAAAAGCACTGGGCAGTAGTTAATACTTTTAAAATTATAAACATCTTATGGCTAAGAAAAATTAAATATTAACAAATTAATTAGCTTGCATAGTTTAAGTATGAGACTCAAACCTTTCAAAGTTGCTGGACACGATCAAAATATACCTCTTCTAAATGACAAATATTGCTACCATTTTGGTTGCATTAGGCCCACATGTTTGGACCCTGAACTTCACTTATTCATTTTAGCATATAACATAAATTATGAATTCAGATTTGTAAACATGAGTCTGAGTTTCTTTTCATCACATTCAATTTAGACTTTAAAATATCATTTATTTATTATGTACCCCATTTTTTTTCTCATCTGTATAATGAGGGAGTTGGAAGTGATCATCTCTGAGCTCCATTTCAGTCCTAAATCAATGATCCTATAATCCATGTTAATTGGCTTGTAGTGAACACTGAAATGTACATCATAAAGGGAAAAAGTGTAGCTTATGATGATTAAATTCAATTATCAGCCCTGTTCTCTTTTTTCTGCCTGCTGTTCTTTGGTGATTTCATCCATTTATAGAATCAAAGCATTTTAAAATTGACAGAATCATAGAGGTCATTCAATCCAATACCTGCTTATTCATGCTTTCGTGAATCCCTTCTGTAACATTAACAAGTAGTTATCCCAGCTATTACCTCTATGAAGATAGCTCTCAAATCTATATGTCCAATTAACAATCTCTTTCCAAAGTTTCATTCCTGCATTTTCAACTGTTTTCTAGACTTGTCAGTCCAAATAGTTTATTGACTCATTATATATACAATTATGATCTGTCTCACTCTTCTAGAGCCACTCTGCTCCATCTGTCCCTCACAATTCTATGAGTTGATCCCATGAAAGCAATCTCTCTTCTTTAATCCCACCTGCTCAAACCCCCATTGGATTGTGCTCTTTACATGGCAAAGGGTCTTATAGTTACCCCAATTTCATTTAACTACTTAACATGCATGAGCTTTTGCAAAGGGATATTTGCTTCAAAGATAGGTCAAGTTGAAACTACAAAAATTTCTTTTAATATTTTGATAATATTCCTCTTCTTCCTCCCCACCCTGCCCCATTACTACCTTGTTCTATAAGAGAATAACTTCAAAACTTATTACCTTTTTAAAAAGAAAAATCCAGCAATCATCTTAATTGCTCTCAATTTTTGCTCATGTTCTTTGTAAAATATGGTTTGCAGAATTTTATGCAATAATCCACGCATGGTCTGATAGAGAACAGTGGGACTGTTACTTCTGTCATTCTGTCTATGCTACCTGTGTTAACGATTACATTAGATATACCTCAGCCTGTTATCCCAGTTCCTCCATGATATTGCTGTACCAACTATCACAGCTACATATACTCTGGCTCTAGCCAGATTAGGTTTTATTTAAATTTCTGAAACTGCTCTAGACTTTCTTGCTTCCATGTTTTCAATTATGCTGTTCTTCCAAAAAAAATTACTCTCTTACCATATTTCCATACTTGGAAACTTTCTCATTTTTTATGTTCCTGCTCAAATTCTGTCATTTCCATGAAGGCATATTTGATTGCTGCATATTTGGTTATATAGCTGCATATTATCTTTCCTTTCTCCAAACAACCATAGACTTTTGGTGGTACTACTTTTGTGGAAAATAGCATATTTTTCTTTGTATTAATTAATTAATTAACTAATGCTATCTCATATTCCCACCCCTTTTTACTGTGAATTTTTATAAATGGAATATAGTTTAGTCAGCTTTATATCTCATTTATCACCTAATATTTTGCATATGGTAGTCACTTTAGCTGTTGAATTCAAATGAATGAAGAGTAGTTTTGCAAAGTGAGAAACCTGATTAACACTAAGTAGGAATTAAATATATTCACTATTATATGTATATATACACACATATATACAGATATATACATGCCAAAGTATGTATACATATCTATTATATACACATATATTCTAGTACATAAAATCAATAAACAAATTATATAAGGCTTAGCTATAGATCAGTAAAAACTCAATATTAACATAATAGAAACTATAGTAAAGGGATGTCTCCTAATTAATATTTCAATCAACTGAAGTGATCTGATTCCTATTTTTCATTATTCCCCTTGTTTGTATCTTGACTTACTATTTTAAGCTTTATAATTTTGACAATGGGAGGTAAACCACAACCAAACTAAGATCTTTGTTCTTTTCCAAGTCCATTTTTCATTCTCTCCAAAGTAATTTTTCTCTTTGCATAGAAGTAGTTTATCACTGGGGAGCCAGCCCACTGCTAGCTATAAGGCAGAAGGAGAAAGAACATTCATTCCAAAGGGACAAGATGCTTGTGGCTATAGCATGAAGAACATGGCACACCCGCTGTCCTTGCCTTCATGGGGGTTCCTATTCCATCATTTCTACCTCATTGTTAAGTTGGAATATAGCAAAGGGTGTTTCAGATTTTAAATCTGTCTCCTGCAGCTAAACTTCTAGAGCCAAGGAAAAACAAAACACTATCTCAGCTTACCAAAAAAAAAAAAAATCAGATTTTATATATATATATATATATTTACTGGAAAGCCCTCACATTTCATATACTTGTTACCCTCACAAAACTAAAAGGCAGATTTTTGTAATTATGACCTGTGAGGCATTTTGGGTTCATTTTCCCTAGGTCATTAACAATTAGGTAAAAACAAAATTCAGCTTTGTTTCTCATATGGGAGTTAAACTTTTCAGATAAGAAGTCTAGTACATGTTTTAGTTCTCATGTAATGAAGAGTCTTTGAAATAGTAAATGCTACATTTGGGTTAAATATAAACCAAGACTGTCAGTATCAATGTTAAGGAGCAAATAACTTGACATAAAGGGTAAGTAAAGTTAAACCAGAACAATATTGCACTATACTTGTTGGGAGAGTTAAAAAGTAAACTGCAAATTGTTCTTGATTCTTTCCAATTTATCCTATCCAAACCAATAAACATTTATTAAGTGTCTACTACATGCTAAGCACTGTGCTAAGCAGTGGGAATAAAATTAATAGAAAGATACCCCCTACCCTCAAAAAGTTGACAATTTAATGAAGAGCAACAGCATACAAAAGGAAGAAATAAAGTGCTGGAGATGGGAGCAAAAGAGGAAGAAAATACATCAAGTAGTTCCCACCTTGGGTGCATCTTCTCCCATAGAGTTGGAAAAAAAAACAAAAAACAAAAACCAAGCGGAGCAAATTGTTTTCCCCATTGAACTGTGTGATCTCCTAGTACATAGTAGACAATAAATGCTTATTAACTGATGAATTGAAAACATAATTAATGAAGATATATTTTCACTAATTTAAATATGTATATACACACTTACACACACATACACACAAATATATCTTTATCCAGTACTCCTTGACTAAACAGTTATTGAATCAGGACTGAAACTATCACAAAACTGTCATAAACTTGATGGATCCACAATCTCATTGCTAGGAGTAATTATTCCAGTGGTACAAAATTCAATCCATCTGTATCTTAAAATCATAGAATTTCATATCTCATATGATTATTGTCTATGTTTTTCTGATGATTTCCCATAATTAAGTCATTCTAATTTTCAAAATACCTTTTATTATGGTACTACTACAGTACTTGGGCTCCCCTTTTGTTATTCCTTGCTCAAACTGCATTTTGTCTTCCATTTCATTTCTCCCTCACTTTTTTGAACCTTTCCATCTCAATTAAATCTGCTTTTCATAAAGGAGAACTTTTGAACTTGTACAAAATGATTATCAATCACAGAAATTAACTTTGTAATCCTTGGTAGCCCATTTAGATTTGTTTCCTAATTGGCTGTTTTCTTAAGCTACAATACAGTGTTTACATACTTCACATCATTTTGAAATGTTATTTAAAAAGTACTTTATAAAACTCAAAAGTAGGGCAGCTAGGTGGCACAGTGGATAGAGCCCTGATGTCAGGACGGCCTGAGTTTAAATGTGGCCTCAGACACTTAATACTTCCTGTCTGTGTGATTCTGGACAAGTCACTTAACCTCAACTGCCTCAGCAAAAAAAAAAAAAAAAATTAAAACTCAAGAGTAGGTATCAAATGATATATAGACATGAGTAATAGTTATGGTATGTGCTAATTTATTTTAATTAGTTTCAAAAATGGGTCTTTTCCTTGACCAGAAATTTTCTAAAAATTATTAGGCTCCTAACTTATTCACTCTTTTCATTTTGATGAGAGTAGCCAAGTATGTATGAAGGTATGTCTATGTGAAAGGCAAAATAACAGTAACCCTGATAGTTCATTAAATTCTCAGCATATCTGAACCTCAAAAATGTTCCTAGCCTTCTTAGAGCCCTAGTTTAACTCCAAGTCTTAACTAATCTCATTAAATTCTAGGCAAAAAAGTTCAGTTTCCATTTAGAAAATGCCTGAAAAATTGTGTTTCCTAGGCAGATCCGACCTTTTTCAAATTGAGCTCCTTTCAACTTTCATTTTCTTTCAAAGTGGTTCTTTTCTTTTTTTTCTTTGTGTCTGTGTGTGTGTGTGTGTGAGACACATTATCTGAGATCTAAATAAGATCTCTCAGAATGTCTATTTGTTCTCAAGAAACCTCATATCCTCTTGGAGATAAGAGCCTAATATTTTTTAAAACTGTAGCCTTCCTATGTAAAATATAGTTAGATATTTCAGTAACTATCTTATACTAAGACTGTACATGATGAATACAGTCCATTAGTACTTGAAGCCCTAAGAGACTGCAGGCATTTATTTTATACAGAACTTCCTGATTACATGCCATTTTTTACAAGTTAAGAGAAGACTTCAGGATCCACATTTACTCTTACTTTAATATACTAGGAGAAATCATAAAGAATTATTTTTAAAATAATTTTATCCTTGATTTTTTTGGTCACAATTTAAAGCAATTTCTCTTCTCTGAAAAATAGGAGGTGGGGGTGGGGTGAGGAACATAGTACAAGAAATTGATCTAGCAGGCAATAGCTATAGCGTAGTGTGTCTTGGCAGAGAGGATGAGGTGACTCAAACATACTTAATATGCAGTACTGTGTAAGTGTTTCCGGTGGCTGCTGGATTTTGCTTCAGGACATGCTGAGGCAGACACTTGTATATATATGAGTGCTTCTTAGCTTACTTAATCAAATATGTCACTTCATCAGCATGAAACAGAGAGATCTCCTTTCTTCTATTTTTCAGTTCCAAAAATGGGACCCCACAAGCAATTACAGAGTGAATTAACATACATCTAGAATAAATACCAAATGCCAAACTGATGGACTAGAGAATTTCTTAAGCTTATTTTTTTCTTTGCACTAAAGAAATGGAGGTGGAAGTGGTGGGAGATGAGGGTGAAGAAAAAGCAAGCACTGAACAGATTTCCATATGATTCATGCAAGTATGCCAGAGAAGTGTGAGTGGCTAAGCTGATGGAGTGGGATTTTTCTCAGGCAGTTTTACTATTGAGTACTTACAACATGCTTATATCTCTAATTGTGCTAAATTAGTTTAATCAGCCCTGCAAAGATGCTGTTTAAGTATTTTAAAAAGAAAAAAAATTAATATTTAGAACATCTACCAGGTGCTTTTCATTGTAGAAACTTGGTCGTATTTATTTTCTTTCTAGAAATGCAATACTCTGAAATACTATAGAATATACTCTATAGAATATACTATAGAAAATACTATAGAATATACATTTTATTTCAGTGAATCTGAATGAAACTCGGCAAAGGAAATGTGTGTCCAATAAAGTTCTACTTTACAATATCTTTCATACTAGCTCTTTTAGACCCATTTTCATTCATTAATTTTCTTCCTGTTCAACCCAACCTCTGACCTCCATATGCCATTGTCCAGGGTACTGAATTATAGTACTATTTCTTTTGGCTGACTAGGGTTAAGTAGCGTTTTCCCTCTGATTTAAAAAAAATAAAAAACAAGACGCCTATTTTCTATAAGGAAAGATATTTGAAAGCAATACTAATCTTATATTCCTCTGAAAGGAAAGACTTCTAGTTCTTTGTAGTGTTCTATGTCTGCTCAGAAAAAAAAAAAAAAGAATTTGCAAATCTTCCTTTCAGGAGCACCTTTGGGGAGCCAGGTAGATTATTTGGGCTTATGTATACAAAACAGCGGCAAAATAGTTCCCTAAACTATAACTACTATAACTTTGCTTGAAACTGATGAGCATACATTTTCTACATAATGGTATGTGTTAATAACCAGTAATATTTCTGGAAAAATCATACTGCTTTGTAGAAAGACAGCTGTGACTAGATTCATTTTGGCCACATATTATAGCAAGTATAGCAATAGAACCATTTGGCTACCATGTGTGTAAACAACCTAAATCAGGCTATTTATCAATTTATCTATTTTTTTTTAAATTTTCTTCAACTCGATCTCTCAGATTCATTCAGGCTGAAGTTTACAGTGGCTACTTCTAGGCCTGGATACACTAGTGATCAGAATTTGCCTTCTTAAATTTGCTCAGTTTTTCTGACCAGGACTGATTAAATCTGTGCTTAGGCAGTCTCATAACTCTCTGATTGTGGGCATACCCACTTTGCTGAACTCTTAAACTCATTTGATTCACCAGGCTTATCCAACACAGGAGAAAGGACTCTATGTATGATGCATTCATACCTAATGAAGATATTTATTTCTAAACTTTGAGACACTGCTCATTCTCAACCTATTTCTTCCTTTATTATTATTGTTTCATAGGTCTTTTGGTTTCCCAAAATAGTACTGTCAGGATTACAAAGTATTTTCTTTATAAGGTGATGGAAGTATTACTAACCACATTTTACTTATGAGATGAATGAATTGGAGAAATAAAACTTTCACTATTCACTATGTAGAAAGTCCTAAGGACATGAATAGAAAAGGTTAAACCACCTTTGTTCTCAACAAGCTTATTCTCTAATTAGGAGAGACAACAACTAAGAAAAACTTGAGATGCAGAGTTAATGGCAAGTCCCAGGAGTTTTTAGGATAAGACAGTATATCAGATGATACTGCTTAGGATATGCTGGACTTAGAGGGAAGGCAGAAAGTAAGACCTGGAGGCAGTAACATTGCAGATATGCTTCTAAATGCGAAGTATTCCCAGAGGGAAACACTAGATTGGGAAGGAGAGGTCATGGTGAAAAGTCTTCTTGCACAAGTAGAATTTAAACCAAGTCTTGAAGAAGGGCAGGGAAACTATAAAACAGGGGTGAAGAGGGAGTTCATCCTAGGTAGGGAAGATAGCTGGTGAAAATGCACTGGAGTTGGGAAGAATGTCATATTAAAGAACAAGAATGAATGTTGCCAGATGATAGAGGAAGTGGAGGCAAAGAAAATGTAAAAAGACTGGAAATGTGTAAGGGGTCAGGTTGTGAAAGGCATTAAAAGCAAAGCAGGGGCTTTTATATTTGATTCTGGAAAGAATAGGGAGCTTCTAGAGTTTGAGGAGGGACTAATATGGTCAGACCTGAACTTTAGGAATACCTTTAATAGGTAAATGGAAGATGGATTGAAATGCAGAGACTTAAAACAAGGAGAATAACCAGAAGACTATTTCCAAATCCAGACCTGCACCAGGGAGTGGACTATGTGAATAGAGAAAAGGGAATACATAGCCTGAGTGACTGGACAGATAGTGGTGCTATTGACAATAATATTAAAATTGGAAGGAGAGATGGGTTTCAAGTAGAGGGGAGGAGAGTATGAGTTCTGTTTTGGGACTTTTACTTCAATGTTAATTTCCTACTTCCATCTTCAAGGGCTCAGCACAGTACTTCAAACATCATAACTCATTAACAGACAT
Source organism: Myrmecobius fasciatus (assembly GCA_023553655.1). Lineage (NCBI taxonomy): Eukaryota > Metazoa > Chordata > Mammalia > Dasyuromorphia > Myrmecobiidae > Myrmecobius > Myrmecobius fasciatus. The sequence continues at coordinate 51,165 of JAJPUD010005934.1, read as the reverse complement.
TTTTTTGAGTTGAATTGAAATTGGGGGCACTTCCATTTTCAAATGGTTATTCCATTTTGAGGGTCAGTCTGACAAAATTGACTTTGATACATTTTAAATCTAAATTCAATCATTGCTTCTGTGGTTAGGATGTAAGTATAGTTATAAGGCAATTACCTCTCTTCTGAATCAATAATATTGAAAGGCTAAAAATGCTTACTTGTACTGCAGGTGGTGGTCATGTTTTTCACACTCAGAGATTATCTCCAATCCAGGCAGAAAACTCATTCTTAAGATGAACCAACTGGAAATAACAGAAACTATTCTACTGTCCTAAAGACAGACAGAAGTTAATTTTTCCAAAACGATATTTATGTGATAGGAAGGAATTTCCCATTAGCATCTTAACTTAGTATTAATGGTATTTGGTGAATTATATCAAATGTACACACTGAACATTAACATAGATGTTATTAGGCCCAAATGTAGGAAAAATTGTTTGGGGGTAAAAAAAAAAAAACTGTGTTTTCCTAGAATATTATGATTGTTTGCATCCATAATGGAATTAGCTAATCATTTCCTTATTCAACTGGATAAACATTTGTTGAAGCCACAGTACCACTAGACACATTCTTAATATATGATACTTGGGAAAATTACTTCACCATTGTAAAATTCAGGTTCCTCTTATATAAAATGAAGGCAATTATAATAATGCTTATACCCCGTAGTTTATAAGGTTATTAGAAAAGCAGTTAAAATTATATTCCCTGATGATGGTGATGGTTCCTAATTGCACTATTCAATCTGTTCCACTCAAGGGCGTCAGCTTGCCTCAGTTGTGAGGCAGTCAGCATTCCTCCATAGCTCAAATGAGATATCGTCAAGTATGCAAATCTATCACAAAGATAGTCAACACCAATAGTTTATCTGTAGATGCTTCCATATTCCTGCCACTTCAGTAAGATAGAGTATGAAAGTATCAGCAGTCTAAGAATAAAGCAAGAGTCAACAAAATCAGTAATGGGATAGGTTAAAGAAAGACTAAGCTTAAGGGAAGTGTATATACAACAATCTAAACTTTTAGATTGCACTGTGCAATATTTTATACAGGAATGTTCAAGATCTAGCCCTACCCATCTAATTTATTTAATTGGAAGCTACTAAGAAAAGATTCAATTTATCCTATCTATATCAAATACTACAATAAACACTGAAGGAGTTAGTAATATAATTAACACATGAACAAGACCCTTCCTTTGGGTGGCTGATAATCTAGCTGGGGATACATGATACAAACAAAAATAAATATGGTACAAAATAGAATGTGACAAATACATTCACAAGAGAAGTATAAAGTATTCTGAAAGTTTGGAGGGGAGATGGATCATGACTGGCTAGGGCTTCAAGAGAGGTTTTATGAGAAAAGTTGGCCTTTAAACAGTCCTTGGAAATTAGATTTCAGTGGGTGGCACTGAATGGGTAAGTGACATTAAAAAGCAGGCAAAGTAGCTAATATTTGGGGACTTTAGGTTCTTCATTTATAAAATGAATGGGCCTTTACTAAATTATAGGTAAGGTCCCTTCCATCTCAAAATCTATATTCCCATGATTCCACCTCAAAGTTCAAATACCAGACTCTCCTCTTTGGTTTGAAGTTCTTGATAAATTAAGGCTAATTCTCCTTCCTAGACTTTTTAGATAATACTTCCTTTAAACATTCTATATTCCAAAACAACGAAGCCTATGTGCTGTTCCTTACAAACAACATCGTATCATCATTCTATCATCCTTCTTGCAAAAGCTGTTATTCCTAAAACACATTAGAATACTTCTCTTTTTGAAGTTTGACCTTTAAATTCCCCATTTTTCTTCAAAGTTAAGCTCAAACATCACTTTCTACATGAGTTTGTTTTGCTTTATGTAGGTATGTATGTACAATATCTTTACATGTTGCTTCAATAAAATGTAAGCTCCTGGTAGGATAGAAACTATTTCATTGTTGCATTTTCATTTTTATTATCTAGTACAGGATCTAGTATATAGTTGATGCTTAGTAATTACTTGTTGATAGATTAAGAATGTGAGATAAAGCTGGAGGATCAGAGAATATCAAGCTAAGGAATATGGATTTTTAAAAACTAAGCAATAGGAAGGCATTTAAAGGGTTAGAATAAAGCTGTTCAGGATGACTTACCAACATCATCTTATTGATAAGAATAGTTACAAAATTAATAATAAAAGTCATCTTCTTTTGTTTTGGTGCTGTAATACATTTGTTCAATGACTCAAAATGTTTTTGAAAGAATTACATTTTTATGGTTTAGGCAGTAATTGTGTATAGTAGATTAAAAATTGGCTGATAGACTGAATATAAACAGCTAATTATAAAGTGCCCTGCATCTATGTTGGATACCAGTTGAGGTCTTTGAAGGGTCAATAATATTCCATTTATATTTTCATCAATGATCTAAAAGCTAATTAATTATATTTTCAGTTGGCACAGGTTCAAACATACAAGACTACAAAAATTTTAACTATGTTGAAAGATAAAAACAAAAACAGAATTTACTACAAATGAAATTATTTTGGAGTTGATGGCCAAGAAAGACTTAGATGTTTTTAAAAATACCATTGTCAACTCAGTATTCACAGTCAAAGTCAGGTGGAAATTAGAGATAGTTTTCCAGATAATTCAAGAACATTTAATATTCATAATTGTCTTAAATACCTTTATATAGATGAGAATTTTTCATTTATTTAGCAAGCACGTGCTATGAACTTGTCACTGTAATAGACTTTAGAATCATATGTGTGTGTATATCTGAGAGAGAGAGAGAGAGAGAGAGAGAGAGAGAGAGAGAGAGAGAGAGGAAAAGGAGAAGGAACTCTAATCAACATAATTGTCTTAAATGCCTTCTATATGGATGAGAATTTTTCATTTATTCAGCAAGCAATTACTATGAAGCTGGCATTCTAATAAACATTAGGCTATGTGTATGTGTTAGAGGAGGAAGAGAAGGGAAAGAAGTAGAAAGTAATCCTTGTTTTCATTCTGTTAGAGAAATATTTTATGAATATCAATTTTCAGAAAATCCAGTAATTTTTCTCATTTGCTTTAATTCATTTATGCAAAAAAAGAACTGTTTGTTTTTCAAAGAAAGTTTCCTTAGCTTTATGATTTGGGGACAGTTTAATTTAAGTATCCTCTTTCATTTCAATTCACCAAGCATTTGAGTAGGCATTATGGACACGAAACTTTGCTAGACTTCTATTAATACAAAGAAAAAATATTAAACAATACCCTGCCCTCAAAAAGCTTAAATTCAACATGTACACAAAATATATTTTAACATATGAATATACAAATAAATTTTTAAAGGGAGGCAGATTATAACAATAGAGTCAAGAAAATCATTATACATGAGGTGGAATCAGAGCTGAATCTTGAAGGAAGATCTTAAAAGAAAGGCAAGGTAATTTATTAGAGACCTGGCTTGAAAGGAGATTTAGCTCTAGTTTTTAGAAACTATTTTGTAATAAGAACCAAGAATTTGGAAAGGAGTTATACTGTCTCCTTTCACCATATAATTAGAGTATCATTGTTATGGCAGATTGAGACTTTGTGACAACTCTCCTTTCTCCACATGAAGTAGATCAGCAAGAAAGAATCAAAGGGGAAAAACATGGGGAAAAAAAGAAAATGGAGTAACTAAATCTCTATCTAGTTGTTTACCTGCATTTAAAATTTTGCTTTTCATACTAAGGACCAGAAACAATCCCAGACATTTTCCTTTCATTTTCATTAAAAATAATAGTAATAATAATAATAATAATAATAATAATAAAACCCTTTGTGCCATGTGCCAATGATGAATTTAGGGTAACACTAAAAGCAATTTTGGCCATGCCATTCTTAAATATTTGATAATTGTGAGGCGATTTAGAGAGCTTTTTTCTTTAGAAATTATTAAAGAAAGGATAAAATGAGTCAGATGGTGCGTGATGGTGAAGTCATGATAAAGTGATGGCTCCTTCAAGTTCCATGATCTCACAAGTAAATATTTGTATGAGGTTAAGGCATCAACTATCAATTTTCTGTAAAGCAGAGAAAATAGTACAGTTTTATATAGTAGCATGTAGAACTGATAAATATCAATTAAATCATTGCATTGTAATTCCCAGCCTTGAACCCCTAATTCCCTACCAATACACACAATTTGGATAAAGGAGGTAAGACAGTAAGAAAAACCAGACCTAGAGAAAACATTTTAGAGAGATTTGCATTCAAATGCATACAATTTCATTTAAACTAATTTATAAATGCATTAATTATGAATTGTGAGTTAATTTATGTTTCAAAAATGGAGTTCCTGCTAGATATACTCTAAAGAATAAATACATCTCATTTTCATGTCATCAAAAAGTAGCCAGATTTAGAATGAAGAGAAGCCTAGTTTATAATTGTACATTAGCTATTTATGCACTAGCTGTATAAGAATAGATAAGTCATAGCATCCCTTAGCCTCAATGTTGTCTTCTATAAAATAGAGATAATATTTTAGTAGAACCTCATAAGATTATCCTTAGTATAAAATGAGATAATGTATTTAAAGCACTTTGAAAATCTTTAACATCTTATGTATTTGTCAAATATTATAATTATTCATGTGTAGATAATGTTCAAAGTATGTAAAATAATTTGTTCTCCTCAATATATTAAATACCTCCAAATTTCAAGTGATACTAGTTTTCCTAGCAAATCTTTCCTTCCTTCATAGTGCAAAGGTACACTTAAGGCTGAAGTATAACACATTTTAGGTGTATTTAACAATTTAAGTAGTAGTAGAATATTTTCAGTGAAATCAGATTGGATAACTAAAATTCCAGAGAAGGGGCAAGTAGAAGAGAGATGGCTTTTGTGGCTGAACTATCTGACTTGTATATTTATTTTTTATACATGTATTAGAATCTGAGGTACAGTTTTTCTTCACTGTGTACTTTGTATACCTAATCAGTGATGCATAAAATTTACATATATATACATATATATGTATATATATATACATATATGTATATAAAGAATCTAGCTGGAATAGTAGATAGAACTGGATTTGAAAGCAGAAAGACTTGGGCTTATATACCACTTCAAACACATGCTGTGTGATCCTTCATTTCTTGGTGCCACAGATAACTTTCTAAGAGCATAAAATAAGGAGCAGGTAACAATTGGTTTTGATAGAAAAATGCTTCACTGGCGGCCTCTTTTCCATGATGAAATCTCAGATTCAATCAAAAATATTAGTATCCATGTAAAGAATGAACTTGGACGCTAGATGTATTTTATGTAATTATATAAAATATTATTAATACCCAAGTATTTATGTCAGGAGAATATTGTAACAATAAATAACCATGTAATCAACTAACTGCATATATTTGTCATATACGAATATACACACATACCATAGTGGGGAAGGCATCATGATTATTTGTTGGTAGTTTACTTTTAGCATTTTCCTTAGTTGAAACCTTAAGAAAATGTTTTCAAAGCAATGAATAAGAAATATAATTGTATTAGTATGGTCTGTAGAGGAAATAACAAGAGAGAAAATGTGAAAGCAAGGAGGCTAGAGGGGAAAAAAAGGTTATTATAGTTGTCTGGTTAAAAGACAATTAAAGGATGGAAAGAAAGGAGGAGGAAGATCAGAGATCTGAGTAACACTGTAGAGAAGAAAGCCACAGTTCATATTTTTCCTCACAACAGATAGGAATGATCTTTCAATTTTGTATTATTTCACAGTTATAACTAACCTCTTGCTCCTGTTCTCATTCAGTGCAGTTCAGTCAAACTCCATGGACACCATATCATATGGTAAATATAGTTATGTGACTATTTTTCTCTTTATTGAAAATCAGAAATGATGTTCTAGTCCGAAAAATCATAAATAAAATAAATGAACTATTTATTGATTTCTTCTCAACATCAGATATAAAAATGGTGAGAAAAAACCTTATAATATTAGTGTTGCAGAAAATTAATGGGAAACACCTGCATAATCTAAATGCTTGTAAATAATTATACTTCTAGTTCTTGGTTTACTTATATAATCTGTGTGAGGAGGAAGATACAGATAATGGATTCTTGTGAACATCTGGCTTTTCATCCTTTGTCTATTCATTTAAAAGAAAATATTTTACAAATTGTTGGCCTAATCTTGGTCATATCTGCTTGTTGAAAATAAGTATGGGACTGTGGTAGAGTGGATAGAGCACCAGCCCTGGAGTCAGGAGGACCTGAGCTCAAATCTGGCCTCAGACACTTAAGACTTCCTAGTTGTGTGACCCTGGGCAAATCACTTAACCCCACTTGCCTCAGGGGAAAAAAAAGAAAATTAGTATAAAATTTATTCAGGAATACAACCAACTTTTTCCTCTGTGTCTCTAGCTTCATGGTATTTCACCATTAGATGTTTGCTTATCTTTAAATCTCATGAATACTTTTCTCTCCCAACCTATTGTTGGGAGTTAACAGTACCTTGTCACAAACCCAAGTAGTCAATTAATCAATTAATATACTGTAGAGATATAATACTGTATGTTCCCTCATTTGATCCTTACAATACCTTGGTGAGGAAAGTAATAAAAATGTTATCATTCACATCTTAAAGAAGAGGAAATGAGGTTTACAGAGAATTGTGAATTGCCTAAGGTCATGTAAGTAGAAAATGGGAGAAACAGAATTTCAACCCAAGCTTAAATTTAATTTTAATAATTAAATTCAATTCAGTGATAGTTTAATTAAATTTAATCATAATTTTTGAATACTTACATATATACATATATGTATATTATAGATATCTCCATATTGACATGCCCAGTCTTTCAGTTGATCATCAGCATTTACTTTGTTTCAGGTAATGTAAAGATGATTGATTATCAAGTTAGCACATGGAGAATATAATATGCCCTAAATGACTACCCATATAGTGAGATTGAGGATTTTCTAGATCTTAATACTATGGACTATAGACCAATTCAGTAGCTGTAGAATTGTCATGACAAAATCCTAGAAGATATTTATGTCTGATTGGAAATGTTCTGAATCCCTAGTTATCTCTGGATGGGAAAGGAAAAAAAAAAAAAACTTATGGAGAAGAATGGATATTTTAAGTGAAGAAGCTTTGAGCTGGAATGGACCAAGCAAATAAAGTATCTGCAGTAGATCAGACTTCAATACCAGAAGGCCCCAGAAGTAACAAGCCACTAAATTGCTTAAGTAGGGAAAAACCAGCCTAGCAGCTGGACAAAATTTCTGTGGGAATTAATAGTCAGTACAAAGAAATGAATGAATACACAAATTTTTGGAAAGAACAGCTGAGTTCAAGAAAGGCTTTATGTATGATGTGGCACTTGAAATGAACCTTGAAGGGAGATACTAAGAGAGATTCAAAGTACTTTTGTGGAATCTTAGATTGAAAGAAACTTTAGCTCTGTTTTCAGAAGCCATTTTGTGATGAGCCCCAAGAGTCTAGAAAGGAGTTATAAGTCTAACTGGCCCATGTGTAGTGGCTAAACTTTTATCCTGGATGAGAAAAAAAAGAAGGTGGTCAATAGGGTGGAGAACAGACTCAGAATCTGAACTGTGTGGTGAATTTATGTCAGGATAATAATGCAGCCTGAAAATGATTTTCTGTAACAGATATTAAGTAAGAATAGTAGAATCTTTGGACCTGAAATGTATTAAATATGGGAAATAAAATAGTCCATAGTTCATTGCCAAAACCAAAACTTTGAACCCTAGAATTCTAGAAGACAATTGTAGGAAGTGTCATAGAAGAATCAATTAAAATATTTTCAAATAGGAACAAGTCATATGCTATCTGAGAATATAACATACTAGGTAACTTGGGAATACCCCACCACCAATGAAATTTTAAAATACTGATCAGCAGTAGTAACCATGCAATGATAACCCCTAATATTATGATTCCAGTACTTGAAATTCATCTAAACAGTTTAAATAATTCAAATTTATGGGAAATTTTTTGTTGTTCCTCAAAAGTTGTTAGAAAGGAAGTGTATTCAATTACTAACTTCATTCAAGAGAATAACAATAATGAGACAACATACCAAAATTTGTGGGATACAGCCAAAGTGGTAATAAGGGGAAATTTTATATCTCTAGATGCTTATTTGCATAAAATAGAAAAAGAGAAAATCAATGAATTGGGCTTGAAACTAAAAAAGCTAGAGAAAGAACAAATTAAAAACCCCCAATCAAATACCAAACTTGAAATCCTAAAAATAAAAGGAGAGATTAGTAAAATTGAAAGTAAAAAAACTATTGAATTAATAAATAAAACTAAAAGTAGGTTTTATGAAAAAACCAACAAAATAGATAAACCTCTAGTTAATTTAATTAGAAAAAGGAAAGAGGAAAATCAAATTGTTAGTCTCAAAAATGAAAAGGGAGAACTTTCACCAATGAAGAGGAAATTAGAGCAATAATCAGGAGTTACTTTGCCCAACTGTATGCCAATAAATTTGATAACCTATGTGAAATGGAGGAATACCTACAAAAATATAGATTGCCCAGATTAACAGAAGAGGAAATAAATTACTTAAATAGGCCCATTTCAGAAAAAGAAATAGAACAAGTCATTAATCAACTCCCTAAGAAAAAAATCCCCATGACCAGATGGATTTACATGTGAATTCTACCAAACATTTAAAGAACAGTTAACTCCAATATTATATAAACTATTCGAAAAAATAGGGAATGAAGGACTCCTACCAAACTCCTTTTATGATACAGACATGGTACTGATACCTAAACCAGGTAAAACAAAAACAGAGAAAGAAAATTATAGACCAACCTCCTTAATGAATATTGATGCAAAAATCTTAAATAAAATATTAGCAAAGAGATTACAAAAAGTCATTCCCAGAATAATACACCATGACCAAGTAGGATTTATACCAGGAATGCAGGGATGGTTCAATATTAGGAAAACTATTAACATAATTGACTATATTAATAACCAAATTAACAAAAAACATATGATAATCTCAATAGATGCAGAAAAAGCATTTGATAAAATCCAACATCCATTCCTATTAAAAACATTAGAGAGTATAGGAATGAATGGACTTTTCCTTAAAATAGTCGGTAGCATCTATTTAAAACCATCAGCTAGCATCATATGTAATGGTGATAAACTGGAACCATTCCCAATAAGATCAGGGGTGAAACAAGGTTGCCCACTATCACCATTACTGTTCAATATTGTATTAGAAATGGTAGCCTTGGCAATAGGACAAGAAAAAGAGATTAAAGGAATTAGAGTAGGTCATGAGGAAACCAAATTATCACTCTTTGCAGATGATATGATGGTCTACTTAGAGAACCCTAGAGAATCAACTAAAAAAACTATTAGAATTAATCCACAACTTTAGCAAAGTTGCAGGATACAAAATAAATCCACATAAATCATCAGCATTTTTATACATCACCAACAAAATGCAACAGCAAGAGATACAAAGAGAAATTCCATTCAAAATAACTATCGATAGTATAAAATATTTGGGAATATATCTGCCAAGGGAAAGTCAGGATATATATGAGCAAAATTACAAAACACTCTCCACACAAATAAAGTCAGATCTAAACAATTGGAAAAACATCAAGTGCTCTTGGATAGGTCCAGCGAATATAATAAAGATGGCAATACTACCTAAACTAATCTATCTATTTAGTGCTATACCAATCAAACTCCCAAGAGATTATTTAACTGAACTAGAAAAAATAACGACAAAATTCATCTGGAAAAACAAAAGGTCAAGAATTTCAAGGGAATTAATGAAAAAAAATGCAAATGAGGGTGGCCTAGCTGCACCAGATCTAAAACTATATTATAAAGCAGTGGTCACCAAAACCATTTGGTACTGAATAAGAAGTAGAGTAGTGGATCAGTGGAATAGGTTATTTTCACAGGACAAAATACTCAATGACAATAGTAATCTAGTGTTTGATAAACCCAAAGACCCCAGTTTTTGGGATAAAAAACTCACTATTTGACAAAAACTGCTGGGATAATTGGAAACTAGTATGGAAGAAATTAGGCATTGACCCACACCTAACACCATATACCAAGATAAGGTCAAAATGGATTCATGACCTAGGCATAAAGAATGATATTATAAACAAATTAGAACAATGTAGGATGGTTTACTTCTCAGACCTGTGGAGGGGGAAGGAATTTGTGACCAAAGAAGAACTACAGGTCATCATTAATGACAAAATAGATAAGTTTGACTATATCAAGTTAAAAAGTTTTTGTACAAACAAAATGAATGCAGACAAGATTAGAAGGGTAGCAGTAAACTGGGAAAATATTTTTACATCCAAAGGTTCTGATAAAACCCTCATTTCTAAAATATATAGAGAATTGACTCAAATATATAAGAATTCAAGCCATTCTCCAATGGATAAATGGTCAAAAGATATGAACAGACAATTTTCAGACGAAGAAATTGAAACTATTTCCGGTCACATGAAAAGGTGCTCCAAGTCACTATTGATCAGAGAAATGCAAATTAAGACAACTCTGAGATACCACTACACACCTGTCAGATTGGCTAAAATGACAGGAAATGATAATGATAACTGTTGGAGGGAATGTGGGAAAACTGGGACACTGATACATTGTTGGTGGAACTGTGAACGGATCCAACCATTCTGGAGAGCAATTTGGAGCTATGCTCAAAAAGTTATCAAACAGTGCATACCCTTTGACCCAGCAGTGTTTCTACTGGGCCTATATCCCAAAGAGATTTTAAAGGAGGGAAAGGGACCCACATGTGCAAAAATATTTATGGCAGCCCTTTTTGTAGTGGCAAGAAACTGGAAATTGAAAGGATGCCCATCAATTGGAGAATGGCTGAATAAATTATGGTATATGAATGTTATGGAATATTATTGTTCTGTAAGAAATGACCAACAGGAGGATTTCAGAGAGAATTGGAGAGACTTGCATGAACAGATGCTGAGTGAAATCAGCAGAACCAGGAGAACATTATACACAGCAACAAGACTATACGATGATCAATTCTGATGGACATGGTTCTCTTCAACAATGATGTGATTCAAACCAGTTGTTCTGCGATGAAGATAGTCATATACATCCAGAGAGAGGCCTGTGGGAACTGAGAGTGAAACACCACACAGCATTTTAATGCTTTCTGTGAATATTTCCATGCATTTTGTTTTCCTTCTTAGGTTGTTTTTTTTCCTTCTTCTCTTTCTAGATCTGATGTTTCTTGTGCAGTAAGATAACTGTATAAATATGTATACATGTATTTGTCATATAATTTATCATATTTAGCATGTATTAGATTACCTGTCATCTAGGGGTGGGGGGTGGGGGGAAGGAGGGGAACAGCTTGGGGAAAAAAAAAGTTTTTGTAAAGGTCAATGTTGAAAGGTCACTCATATGTTTTGTAAATAAAAAACTTTATATAAAAAAAAGGAAGTGTATTAAAACAAATCTTTAGTTTATACATGATGAACTAGCTATTGTATTCATCTTAGTTAATTTAGCCTTTTTGGGGGCATGGGTAAGTTTTCTATATAACAAATATGCAAGCTGTATTTAATTTACTATAGTGTATTAAGTTAAAGTAGGCAAAATATTGAATTAATTTATACTTTAACCATTAAGAAACTTCTCTGACTTTTATAAGTCTATGTACACAAACATATACAATTTAAATTTGACTTGTTTGACCTATTTTATCATTTAAAAAATACATCCTACATCAATTCTCTTTCCTAGAAACCAAGATGTTTTCCCCAAAAGTTTAACTTGTTTTTCCTGAGTTAAAGGAGAAACAATAGCAGGAAAGGTGTGGTAGAAATAGTTATTAAGGAGTCTAAAATGGAAAAGGAAAATTGGGAGCTAAGGAACCATATAATCTCAGAGTGGGAAGGAATCTCAAAGTATTCCTAAATCCAGCCCACATTTCCTTCTATAGAATATTCAATAAGTATTGGGGTAGTATTTTTACTCATGAAAGAGAACTCACTGTCTCTAAGGCATTCTGTTATCATTTGGGATATTATTAATGTTTAAGGAACTCTCCCCTCTATGGAAAATTCCAATTCTGCAATTCTGCCTTATAAAATCAAGTAATATAATTTAATTCTTCTTCTCTATGACAGTGCTTAACACACTTAGTGATAGCTATCATGATCATTGCTGTTCCCAAATTTTTCCAAGTTTGAGGCAAAACATTTTCTTCACAACCCTTTTCACCCCCAATGAACCTCTTCTGGAAGTTTTCCAGCTTAATGGGATGCAACAGAAAACTGACCAGTAATGCAGCCTAAGAATATATTAAATGTTTGTTGCCATAGAATACTTTTGACTTATAAATGTGCAGTACACTAAATAAATCCCTTCATGGTTTCATATGAATTGCTATTATGTTGCCTCTGCAATATAGTGTTTATGGATCTAATTTTTTTGAACTCCAGTATAAAATCTTGTATTTATTCCTATTAAATTCTGTCTTGTTATATTTGACCTAATGTTGGTTTGTTTTTTAGCCAATAGTTATCCCTTGGGATGATTCTATCATTTATCTTATTAACAGCTAGTTTTAGGTCATTTGCAAATTTTCTAAACAAATCATCTGTGTCTTAATCTAAGGATAGATTCAAATTGTCAGACCTACCATGTGCCTGTGACTACACTTATAGTCATAAAGATAGTCCCTGCTCTCAAGCTTTCAGTGAAATGGATCTCAATAGAGACAGCCTTCTACTATCCTATTAACCTATTAATTAGTATTCATAGGATATTCCCATTGTAACCCCTCCAAGTTAATCTAATTCTATTATTTCCTAACCCATATCTCTTCAGATAATTTTTTTCCAGAAGAAAAGTTTCTTTTATCAACTCCTTTTCTGGAAATTAACCACTCTCTCGAACACATGCTTCCAGTTCTTGGAACATGAGACATTACTACTCCTAATACCAAACATCTTCTGTTATCTGTCCTTGCATCCTTCTGAAAATCTTTGAAAAGTACCAATAGTTTTATGTGTTTCTTGTGAATCTGGGTCTCTTAAACAACTTATGCTTTCTTCCTCATTAGCATTTTAACTGTTTTCTGATTTTTGTAATATATTAGGATGATAATTAAGAGAAGAGAAAAAATAATCATAAGGGAACAGGATGAGATATATCTCATTCCTGTTGTCCTGTCCTGTACTAAAGTTATGCTGGGGTATGCAGGGGATGGGAAATATCTTCAGTAATCTTACATCAGATGACTCCAATATTGTATTCAACCAAAGAAAGTAGTTATTTCATTCTTTGTACAATAAAATTTGTACATATCATAGACATAAAAGAATACAAAAGAAAGAAACTTGTCACAAGATTGTTTCAAACTGAACAGCATTGAAAAATGAAGAAAAAAGATGAAATAAGATTAGAATGAGAATAAGAGATAGGCTTTTGTTTTTAAACAGCACTTTAAAGTTTGCAAATGGGCTAACATCACTGTCCCTGGCATCAGAAGTGGGTCCATATCCCACTGTGATATTTTGATCTATTTAACCTTGAGTTATTCTCACTTACAAAATTAAGAGTTGTGTTAGATGGCATATGAGATCCCTTCTTGCCCTAAATTTATTATCTTATGACTTTTTTTTTTTTTGATAGGTAAGACAGGGAGTGATTCAAATTCCAGTTCACCTGAGTGAAATGAAATCAGGCCCTTCCCTGCCCTGGGCCTAAATTATTTCATATGTAAAAGGGAGGTTTGAATTAGATAACCTCTAAAGTCTCTTTTCAACTGGGAATCATGAGAACCAATTCTTCCTTTCCTCCTCCTGAATTTAACCAACAAAATATAGACTCAACATAGTTTGGCAAATTAGCAATAATCTCTGCATCATTTTTGTCTTCCTTCCATTATCTTTAAAAAAATATGAAAAACAATATTTCTAATACATAGGGCATAAGTTTTAACAATAGGAGTTGCCAAGAATTTTTATTTCCTAAGACAAATAAATTTATTAGTCTGTTTTCAGTTTTGTGGCCAGAAAAAAGTAAGTGCTAGCTTCAGTTGTGAAATCCTGATTTCAAAAGGGGAACATTGAAATTACAAGGGAAAATCTAGAGGATTTGCATTTTTAAAAATTTCTTGATAATAATGTAGCTATTTTTAAAATTCCACAACAAAGGTGAATTTGCTGTTGTTGTTGTTGTTATTCCCAAAATCTTAGTTAATCTTTTTGAATTCATCCCAGAGTGTCTAGCTGCCATGGTACTAAGTGATTCACTGCTCTGAAGTTGCTCCTTAATAAATTAATTCATTCAGTGCAGGGGCAATAAGCTGCTTAAATGCAACTGCTAATTCCCTCATAACTACAGTTTTATAATAGTGCCTCTCCTAAAGCTAAATTTTTGGAATAAAGTCAAGTATCGGTTGAAAGGATGTTAATGAGGAAAGGCTTCACTTTTTTAAACAACTGTCAATGATCCATTTCACCATCTTCCTACTTAAGCCAATCATCGAACCTAAACATTGAGCTATAGGGCATACAAGACCATGAGTTTTAGGTGTTTTGACAGGGCATTTTTTGAATTATAATTAACATCTGTGCTGCTATCATCATTGAAAACGCTGAATAAATTAAGCCTTGTGAAAATCTTTCATTCTTTGCCTTTACAATGTTTTTTTTAAAATATTTTGCTTAAATGGTACTTGCAATTTCTAAAAAGTAACCCACTGTCATAGTTCATATTCCAAGAGTTTCCACTGTGAAGTATCTTTTTAATGAAGTAAAAATAACATTTTTTTTCTGAAACCAAGGAGTTTTTGCATATTTTCATCCATTTGTAAATAAAAGTAGATAACTTTTGCATAAGTGAAGGTTTGTCAGGGAAGTTTAGGGTAGATTCACAAGTCTATTTATCTTTTATTCACTCTCTCTGTGTTTATATGTATTTGTATACACATTTTTCTAATACTCCTAAAACATTCACTAAGTATTTTTCAAGAAAATGATCAGTAAATTTCAGTTTCATACTTTTAATTTCCAAATTCTTTATTTTCATTGACTGCTTGGTACTTTTCCCATATTTGAAGAAAGAAATAGTATTCTAAAAACTTCTAGAACTGATGAAGATTATATATTTATTGTTAGTAATATAAGATTGCCAAGAGCAATTGGCATGTATTCTTATGTAGCCAAAAAGCAGTCTCTCATTAACATATATCCACCTCAGGTATCTGTATCAAACACTTCTAAAGAGGATAAAGATGGAATTGAATCCTGTGCTTCATATCTAAAGCAGCTGTTAATCCACTAAACCTTTCCTGCTTCTGACATATACTTACCATGTGAGTGTGGGTATTTCATCAAATCCTTTGGTGCTTTAAGCCAGGGCCCCCTAAACCATTTCCACTGTGGACCTGAGTATATAAGTATACAAATCAAACATTTAGTGGTAATGAACTATAATATTGTGACCCCCATATGAGTCATTAATTACAGTTTGAGAAGCTTTGCTCTAAACAACTCTTTAAGTAACAAAACATTGCAAACTTGCATTGATAGAGGAAGTTGCCCTAAATGAGTGTTTGTTATCTCAAAAAAGAAAAAAGTTAAAGGTATAGTTTGTATTTCTATCCTTCTATTGAAGGTTGGGGATCTAGATAGTACAGTGGATAGTACTGGATCTGGAGTGAAGATCTGAGTTCAAATCTGTTCTTAGACACTTACTGTATGATCCTAGGCAAGTCACTTAACCCTATTTGCCTCTATTTCTTCATCTGCAAAATGAGCTGGAGAAAGAAATAATAAACCACTCTAGTATCTTTGCCAAGAAAACCTCAAATGGGGTCATAAAGAGTTGGACATTTCTGAAACAACTGAATAAAAATTGAAACAAGGAGCAGGCTAGGCTTCATGTGTTAATTTATAGTTTACCTACTTCCTATATCATATAGTGGTAGATGAAAGAAAACTACTAATTCAAAAGGTATTTTTAAAATCCTAGGCTTTCAGTAGATTGTATTGGCATAGTTTTTTTCCTGAATTTTCCTTTTTTGTATTTTCCCCTTCAAGTGGGTCATAAGTCACATTTGAGAAATTCATTTCCATGTAATTGCTATTGCATAGGATTCCCTATTTTCCAGGAGACCCACATTGGGGGTGGTTCAGCATGATTAGAGATATATTTAGTGATAGATTCTGAACTTAAGCCATAATGATTTTTCCAGATGACAGTCCAGTTTTATAAATCTTTCCAGGGGTTCACAGAGCCAAAAGCCTTTGACTGTTATCTAGATTAAAAAGAAAGGGGTCATTGTATGGGCCACTTCTATTAGAGAAAAACAACTTGATACCCTAAATAGTATCAATAATACTTGGCAAGAGCCTGCCTTGTGACTTTATTAATATGGTAGAATAAGGTAAAGTGGCAGAAGCCAGATCCTCTAAAAGTACCTGTCTATATTTTGAATGTAAGGAGTTATTCAACAATTATTTTATTAAGTACTTATTATATCCAAACTTTGCTAATTACTGGGGATACAAAGAAAGGGAAGCATAGTCCCTACTCCCAAGTTCATGTCCTGATGGGGAAGAGAACTATATATTACCACAATATGTATAAAGATAATTGTGGTAAATATGATAAATAGCATGTAAATCGAAGGTAATTTTAAGGAGAGAAGAATAGCAACAGGATAATTAGGAAAGGTCTCCGAAAGTGTAATCTGAATTTTGTAGGAAGCCAAGAAGTATAGGTGAAGAAGGAGAATATTCCAAGCATAGGTGCAAAACTAATACAAATGTTTGATGGTGGGAGATGGAGTATCCTTTGTAAGGAAAAGAAAGGAAACTAGTTGAATTAGAGAGAGCATGGAATAATGAAATAAGATCTAAAAAAAAAAAAAATAAAGGAAGAAAGGAACCACATTGTAAAGAGCTTTAAATGCCAGAGAATTCTATATTTGATCCTGGAGGTATAAGGAATCATTGGAATTTATTGAAGGATAAGAATGACATAGTCCTACAGTTTAGGAAAATTATGTTGGCAGCTAAGTAGAGAATGGACTAAGAGTGACAAGAGACTTGAGGCAGATATCTAATTAGAAGGCTTTTGTAATTTAGGATAAGGTGGGGATGATGAGAACCTGTACAAGAATGATGACCATGTAAATGTAAAAAAGAGAGATGAAGGGAAACAAGAGATGTTGTGAAGCTAAAAATAACTATATTGGACAACATCTTAGATATGTGGAGTGAGATGGGGTGATGGTGATAGCAAGATCTCAAATGTAGGTAGCCAGGAGGATGGTGGTACCCTCAACATAATAAGAAATATGGAAAGTGGGGGAACTTTGGATAGAAATTTAATGAGTCTTTTCTAGAAATGTTAAATGTGAGATGGCTGTAGGACATTTGATTTAAGATGTCCACTAGGCATATATGAGTGTATGTATATACACACATATAAGTGTGTGTATATATATATACATATATATATACACACACATGTATAATTTACTATTTAAATATTATAAAAGTACAATGAATTGATTTAAAATTTCATGTTATCTTCTTTTCCATTATAATGACAAAGAAATATTTACTTTTATCCCTACTTGTATTTTAGTGCATCTTCTACACATTGAGTCTCAAGATTGCATTGAACAAAATATTTTTATGACATTTATTCTGATTTGTTATCCTAATAATAGAATTAAGTGTAAGCTATAGAGAGCAGACAAGAAATATTTCCCATCTGTAGAGCACACCTGCTAGGATTATAATGAATGAACCACAAAAGATTCTAAGGTTCTATTTAGTCCTATTAAGTCCCTTAAAATCTGATAACAATGTGAGACTTACCTCCAAACAAGGCATTATGGCTTTAGCTCAGGCAAACTCCTGAGAAATCTTCTTCCTTTGTCTTTTCCCACTGTCTTCCTCTTTCCTGTTATCCTAAAAGCTTTCTTATCTCTTTATTATATTCATTTTACTGTAGTTGCTTCTGGATCTTCCTTCAGGCTCTCAAAATTTTGCCAGCAATTCTTTTACTTTTCTACTTTTCTTCATGTGCATCTGTATAGGGAACTCCGATTGAATAACCTCCTATTAATAGAGATCAACAATCTGGTCACTGGGAAATTAAGTGATTTATCTAGTCACAAAGTAAGCCTGGTAAAATAGTGCCAGAGTCAGATTAGCCTGGAATAACAGTGGAATTATAACAACTTCTGGAGTCAGAAGGTCTGAGTTCAAATTCTTTCTCTATGAGCCCTTAAATACTGCTTGAGGACACTAAAGACTAATGTTGTGGAAAGAATAGAAAAGTTGAGTTTGAATTCTACTTCTTAACATCAAGAAGACACTAGTCTGGCCTCAGATATTTATTGGTTTTATGACCTTTACCAAGTTACTTAATCTGTAAAATAGTGATAAAAATGGCACCTACCTCCAAGGGTTGCTGTGAAAATTCAGTAGGATAATATTTGTAAAGCATTTGGTGATCTGCAGGAGTGGAATCAAAAGGAATATTCTCCAATGATGATAAAAAGGAAACTGCACAAAGGTAAGTAAGAGTGGGTAAGGGTAAATAAACAAATATATATCCCCAGACATAGAACTCTGTGGCTGGCTTCTTGTCACGCAAAAATATTCAACTTGTCTCTCTTTTTTTTTTTTTCTAAAGTCTTTTTTTTTTATTCTAAACATAAATCTGATTCTTTCAACATGTTTCCCTATTACATCAGCTTTAGAGTGGGCAACTTTAATGACAGTGTTAATAAAGCTACCCAGATTAATTTTACTGCAATATTATCTTTATTCCAATGTATCATGTTTACTAGTAGAGGTTATACTTTTATCTTCTCCAAATTATAATAAAATCATTTCCCATTTTATGTATTTGGGGAAAAAAGTGAATTATTCTGAATTTCTTCTATTATAAAGACATTGATACAATTAAACATCCTTTCTGAAGGTTAAGCTATCAAAGTAAGATTGTTGGAAGGCAGTAACTTCCCCCTTGCATTAGAAAGGAGTATTACATGACTGACAATGGGCCTCACAGGAAATATAGCATAAAAACACAGCCAGTTTATAGAGATGCCATAAAAAATTCATATCTTGTACTTACTATGTTGAAATAAAGAAGCTCATCTTGAAAATAACTATATTAATGAAGCAAATAATTTCCTTAGGTTAAAAAGGTAGTTTCATAGAGATAATTACAAATTATACATAAAAAACATTCAACAAGTTATTTTCTCAGTTTACTTGTCAATATGTAGGATTGTTTTTGAATGAAATGAAAGATTTCACTTCCATCATTTTTCTTAGAAGATTGTTTCATACACTTTACTTCTCATTGTTCTTAAGGAAGTCAGCTAGTTCTTTTGTTGAATTTCTATTTTGTCTCGTAGCTTTAAGACACAACATGTTTATCTTTTTTACCTACCATTTTATCCTAGTTCAAGTTAAAAATAGTAGCCACATACTTGAATAGATATATGTCATATCTATTTTTAATACATCAAAATTTCCAGGTCCTAAATCAACTTTTTTCTCCATAGTCCCTCTATTTGCCCCTAAAGCTTCTTGGACTTTAGAAAAGGCAAAATTCAAATAAGCACTTGTCTGCAGACTTACATCAATTGCATACTCTTAGGGCTTTATTGCAAAATTATACCTGCCATACCTTGGAATCTGGAGTGCTGTGTTCTTATACTTTTGTGCTTTTGTACTTCCAAACTAAAAATTTGAAAGAAAAGCCCATAGATATTACAAGAGATCTTAGAGAATCAAAGTATTTAAAGCCATATCTTATACAATCCAATCTCTTTTCTTACCAATGGGTTTAAGTGACTTATCTTTAGCTCTGAAGTTCTATGATTTTATGTTTGGAATATAATTAGACCTTGTTAGTCTAGATTTAGCTTCTTAATCAATAAATTGAAGAGATCAAACTATGTAATTTCTAAAGTCATTCCCAAACCTAAGAATCTTTGAATGACCAAAAAGATAACTGAATACTGAAAATACCTATGGTTTTAAACCAAAATAATAATAATAATAATAAATCTACCTCTGTAATTGAAAAACTTATTTTAAGTCATTTTACTATGCTTTACTATACATTCTCATTTTGTAGAAATGGGACAATTCAGGATTGGAAGGGATTGGAAAGGACCTCAGTGGCCATTTATTCTATCACATATACAAAAAACCTGCTTGGAATGACCATGTATATAGCATTTGGACTATCTCCATCTGCAAATGTTGACTTTTTCATCTGTGACCAGAGAATAAAGTCTGCATGAGAATGGTGTGGAATATTTAATCCTTGTTTATTCATTAACCAATGATTTTTGTCAATTAGTGTTGTGTCTATTTCTCAAGGTTACTGTGGATACATTCCTAATGTTATGCTTGTGTTTTAAGGTAGAACATGGATTAAAGAATTAAGCTTGGGCATCTAGGTGGCGCAGTAGATAGAGAACCAGCCCTGAAGTCAAGAGGACCTGATTCCAAATTTGGTCTCAGACACATAACACTTTCTAGCTGTGTGACCCTGGGCAAGTCACTTAACCCCAATTGCCTCAGCAAAAACAAAAACAAACAAACAAACAAACAAAAAAAAAAAAACCCAAGCAAACAAACAAAAGAATTAAGTTTAACTTAGAATCAGAAATGTAAACAGTTATTATTAATGTAAATTGTCTTACAAAAAATCCATATGTGAATTAGCAAGATGATCTATTCAGAACCTCAGTTAAGTGAGAAATTAAAAGTTGTATTTTCTTTTATCTTGTCTATATGTCATTTAACTTATTTATGAGTAACATGGGAAAGGCAGAATTGCATAGTAGTATCAAAATCAAATTAAAGCTAGGGGGACATTAATTTATACATAAAGATCTTTGTAGAGCACATGTTAATTTAGTTTTAAAATGCAGTATCTTTTGTGGTGTTTTATTTATTTTGTTAAATATTTCCCTCTTACATTTTGATTTGGGCTATATTTGGGAATATAGTGGGTCTCATGTTTGATATTTCTGGTACCTAGATAGAAAACTGGACTTATAATCATTAAGAGTTTGGAACAACTACTGCATCTGACATCTGTGTTATTTTTGGCCAAGTGATTCGATCTTACAGTGTCCCAGGCAA
Source organism: Myrmecobius fasciatus (assembly GCA_023553655.1). Classification (NCBI taxonomy): domain Eukaryota; kingdom Metazoa; phylum Chordata; class Mammalia; order Dasyuromorphia; family Myrmecobiidae; genus Myrmecobius; species Myrmecobius fasciatus. The sequence continues at coordinate 29,945 of JAJPUD010005934.1, read as the reverse complement.
TTCTTTGACAATAAATTACTCAGTAGGTGCCTATATGCATTGGTAAAAGAATTTATTGTCTGACAATTCATAAAACAATACAAATTACAGTCTACCTCCCCTCACCTTCTTCTTTTGCCTCTTCCCTTCATGCCAACATACTTAGAATAGTATGTTCTCAATCTCCTCATTTTATGCATAAAGGAAATCAAAGCTCTAAGAAATTCACTGAGTTAACTAAGGTCATTTAAGTAGTAAATAAAAGAGCTGAGATTTATATTCAGGTACTCTAGGCAGTTCAGTATATCATGTTTCTAGAAAAGAAAGCTGTAGAGAAATATCATAACAGGACATAGAAGGCAAAATTAAGTGGAGCAGCAGTAAGAATGTAGCATCAGAGGATAATCATAATAACTCACATTGACAAGGTGTTGTCAGTGTGCATTCCTCACAGAAACTCTGTGACTTGGGTAGTGTGTGTATAAATGTATTTTTAAACTATTAGAGGACAGAAAGTACAATAATGGGACAAGTACGTATCCCTGAAACCCTCTAAGATTCTTATGCAACGTGTAGTATTTAACTGTAGTTGAATTTGTAGTCCATATTAGTAATTTTTAGACTGTCAGGTGTTTCAAAGCAATGGACATTTCTGATGACCTTTGTGATTGAGGTTGATTAATAAATATTAGTGAAGATGATGATAAGCAATATTAGCTCAACAGCAGAGAAGAATCAAATGGGAATTATGGCTGTCAAATGAATATTATTCCAGTGTTGTTTTCTGATTCCCCTTGGATTTATGTGAACTTAAATCTGTTCTCTCTGCTAAAACTAACTCATCAGTGTTTTAAGAAACTATGCTAAGTCACTAGAAATAAAATGATTTAAATATGGTGTCCTTCACTGAAGACCTGCTTTCCAATTTTATAATGGGTTCTTAAAAGCTATGGCAATAAATATAAGTACCAGGTTGGAAAAGCTCATAGTACAGATCCATTTCTCTGTGCCATCAGAGAACAAGCAGACCTAAATTTAGAGAGGCCAGAAGTTTGATTAATAGGCAATGTGTTGACCATAGCAATTTGTGAAGCTTTAAATAAGTATTTCTTTGAATAAAAATATTAAATTTAATTGTCAGTTTATAAATTTTAAAAAACAGTAAAAGGCATGTAGATTTTTTAAAGTCAAAATTGGAATTGGCTATATACAAGATAGGCATCCAACATGGGTACAATATGTAGGACTGATGCTTTTAAAATGTTATTTAAATATCATTACTTGTAAATGTATATATTATGAAGCCATTAAGTTATGCCTCTGTGGTTCCTAGATATTTATTTTATAAAAAGTCAAGTTTCCTGTATTTCAGTAAAGGCTCAAAGACTCTGTAATGCAAAGGAGCTATAATTTTCAGCCCTTTCCAGACCCTCAAATGCACTACTCTGGCTTTGCCCAAAAGAATCTTAATAGGAAGGTTACCAAGGAGAGAATGTGGGCATGACAATTAAGTAGTATTGCCAACAGTCTAATAACAGTGAACAGAATAATAAATCATAAGGAAAAATCTATGTAAAATGGAAGATGATTGAGGGAAAAAAAAGAATGAAAAAATCCTGTCATTCCCAAGCCTAAATTTAACTGGGATTTTCTTTGTGCCCATTTGAACAAAAATGAAAGTGTCAAATCATCCTTCTTTTTTTAGGATACTCAGCAATACACAGTTCTATGCATGAGACTTTCTCACCTTAGTGTGCAAGTCTTTGGAGAAAACAGTAAAATTAGAACATATGAACAAATGAGTTTTCATAATAGTAGCAATGCTTGTTCTCATCAAAAAAGTTCATTTTACAGTTGGATTTAGAATTATTTGTTACATGGAGAAAAAGTTGAAGTTGAACAGAGGCTTAAAAAAAGCTAATGAGATTAGAGAAGCTTTTTTTTTTCAGATATAAAATTAGATAAAATGTTTATACCTGACTTGATAATTCAGTCTGTTCAGTACTATTTTATCCACCAGAAGACTGTTCTTCAAATTAAGGCATATCAGCTCATACAAGGGCAGAGAAATACATCTAAATGAAAATTAACTAAAATATGTAAGTAACACAATAAAAAATTACTCTAGTTCCCTCTTTGGAGTTAGAGAATTTTGAAGAAGCAGGTTGAAAAGCAGCTGGTCAACATGCCAGAAGCTATTTGCTAATTACCGCAGTGAGTTAATCAATGAAACAACAGTTTAGCTTCTGGGTATAATAAAGTAAGATAAAAGACCACTCAAATTTCCTACCATTTAGGTATAGTCAGGATTCTATTGGCATAGATAATTTCCCTTCTAAACCTGCTTCTTTTCAAGGCATCAGTTCATACAGCTGCCTGACAGCTGTTCACACCCAAACTACAAGAAAAGGACTGACTGTCTGAGATACATACATGTACACACTCTCACTCACTATCTCTCTCTCTCTGTCTCTCTGTCTCTCTCTTTCTCTTTCCCTCTCTCTCTCCTCTCTTTTTTCCCTCCACCCTTCCCCTCTCTTCTCTCTTTCTCTCTGGGAATGGGGTGGTGCTCAAGTAGAGAAAGTGGAGAAGAAGGGACAGTCAAAGCTGTTGTAAATATTTACCAAGGCCATTCAAAAGAGTGTTTTGTTATGTACTTTTCTGTTTGCTTTCAAAACATTTAAATGCAGTGACAGATGGCTTGTACAATTTTATCAGCACTTGTGTCTTTATATATTCAAGCAGCCAAGGCTGATAACTGAGCTCATGCATTACAGATTGCACTGGAAACAAATACTATGAGGGTGAGGGTGGGGGAATCAATAAAGGAATTCAGTGTGGGGGGAAAAAACCCTTAATTCAGGAATTTTAATTTCCTTTAAAAGAAAGGACGGAAATGACTGTACTTATAAAATTAACAGGTATTTGCAAAGCAATTGTACAAAGCATTGGTACAGGCTAAGGAGATGAGTTAAAATTATAAACCATCATTAAAAAAAATAATCTTAGTAGGGGCCTAAATAATAACCATTAATCAAACATTATACTTTCTCAGGTTCAATTTACACGTTTAACATTTACTTTATTTTTATTTTACTGTTATTTGGTAACAATTAGCTTTTTGGATATCATTGAAAAAATTTTTGCAGACTGAATGCTTTAAAGAGAATGAACTAATTATATCCCTGAAATCAATGTCTCTCACAGAAATGAAAGATATTAGGTATAAATATATAGATATATTATGCTAGAGTAGACAGTCTTTCTTTTCTTTCTTTTTTTTTTTTTAAATAAAAGATGTTGGACCTGCAGAAGGAAACTTCCAAAATCATTTGGTATTATTCTTTAGTAATGTATTTAAAACCAATTTTTCCTTCTATAAGCCTCAAACCAACTGGATATGATAGATAGATAAGGAATTGAATGGCACATGTGTAAAGGTTACCTACTTTGTCTTCTGTTTCATGTCTCAGGGGTGAAATAATCAAAACACCATCTAAAAAGCACCAACTCACAGAGATCTGGCGAGCTGAGAAGGCTTTTATCTAAAAGATTTACCTAAGAATCAACAAAACTTTACTAAAACTCCATCTACAGATGGAATTAACACCCTGGACATTTCATTTAAAGGACCTAATAATGTGAAATTAACATATGTGCACATATTTGTAAATCTAGGTATACACATACACATTTTAGTTGGACAGGAACTTTGTCTTTCTTTTTATTTAACTATTTAACCTTCATTCATTGACATAAGCTGTACTACTTTGCTACTGAAGTGCATTTGTTAACTATCCATTAAGCTTAAAATGAGAAATGAAGAGAATGAACAATATTTCTCCAAATGTGGCTTATCTATGAATGTACACATCCTTTTTCTCCTGTGTGGCACATGTACATTTTATATCCCCAAAAGACTTCTTTCTTGATTTATTCAGCATTGTTTGTTGAATTAGGCTTCCTTACAGTATCAAATTTCTCTTCTCATTCTATTGGTTTTCTTTTCTTTTAATTATTGATTTTTTTTTTCTGAGAAAAAGCAGTTTTTATTTTTGGAAATATCAGAATAGATGAACTATTGACATTAATGAACACAATGGCTGTTTTATATGTTGGATTGATGGCAAACTCATTTGCTTCTCCATTGATATTTAAACAATTAACAAATATTTATTAAGTACTTATGTCTTAGGCATGGGGATATAAATCCAAATCAAAAAAAAAAATCTGTTTCAAGTAGCTTAAATTGTTTAGAGAGATAGCATACACATATAAAAATGGAGCAAGGTAATGATGCATAAATTATGTGTAGCATAGACATTATTTTCCCACTTTTACTCAACAGCAAACTGAAGCTTAGCAAATAATTATTTGACTCATTTATAGTTACAAAGTCCGTTCAAAGTCAAGGTTTGGAGTTGAACTCAGCCAGATTTTTTGATTTCAAGACCTTTTTTTAAGAACAAGCATCCAGGGGCAGCTCGGTGGCGCAGTGAATGGAGAACCAGTCCTGAAGTCAGGAGGATCTGAGTTCAAATTTGATTTCAGACACTTAACATTTCCTAGCTGTGTGACCCTGGGCAAGTCACTTAACCCCAATTGTTCAGCAAACAAACAAACAAACAAACAAACCACCAGATGAGATAAATTACATGATCTCTTATTTCCAGGGTTTCTTTATCATGTGCCTATTGATATGCTTGGGGCTATTCTTCTAGTAATTGTGTAAGAATAAAAATAGAAATGCAAGATGTAATACCCTCCTTAAAGGGCCTTCTTAGAGAGAGGACTAATACATAAGAAGCAGTCATGAATGAGGTTATAGTCATATAAGTATTCAGTTATGTTGCATGATCTCCACATGCTGAAGAAGTTCAGAGGACATAGGATAATCAGTGGTTAAATACTTAAGGAAAGGAAGACTTGGAAGGCTTCTTTAAATTTTGTTTAGATTTGCATCAGAAGATTAAGGAACAGGAAATTTCTACTGAAGAAACAAGCATGAAGTAATATTGGGTTGAGTTTGGCACATTTTAAGGACAATAAGGAGAGAGGAGACAGGACACAAGCAGATTAGGAAATCATGGAATATAGGAATACTCAATAGAATATAGCTTATAGGCAGTATAATGCCTTCAAATGATAAAGGGCTATGAAAGAAGTCTTCAAAAGTTTTTTGTGCAGATGACAAACCAATGAAAGCAGTACTTTAAATAAGTAGACTCAGAGCCATATGCAAACATAAACTTTTAGCTTATTTTTGTTTTTATGAACTTTGCATATTTTCTTGTTTTTTTCTTTTCTTTTTTTTTTTTTTTAAGACAGGTTAGCACACTGAAAGAAAACCAAACAAATATAAGTCTAGCAGTGGATGGCAGGATGGATTAGAGTGAAGGAATAGACCAGAATAAGGAAAAGTAGTTGGGACTATATAAGCAGCAAATCAGGCTGCTGATTGATGAGGACCTGGCCTAGAGAGCTTGGTGGTAATGGGAATGAAAAGGACATACAGATATGAAAGACATTTTTGTGTGTGAATAGGTCCTTTAAAAAGGGAGCCAAAAAAAAATATTTATATGTTTAAATGAGCTTAAATAGCTTTCCCTAATATTTATAGTTCCTATTCTATGGATAGATGATACTATTCTTACAACTCTCCCCTCCTTCCAAATTTGCCTCCCTCTGATCTGTGAAAGGGATTCCCTAATTCAGATAGGAATGTTTAAAAATGAAAGCTATAATTAACCTGTAGAACTAACAACCTCGGAAAATCTGAAGGCTAATGGCTATCTTTTTTTTCATCTCATAAACACCACCCATAATTGAGTACTTAAAAATATGATAGTGTTAGCTAAAAATAACTTTGGAATTTAGTATATCCTAATTACTAAATTACATTTATTGCTGACATGATCCAAACTAGCAGAAATGTTTGCTTTTTTCCCTACTGATTAATGTCTGGGTTTTAAAGTACTACATGCCCGTAGCATTCATGTCTATCCACTTAACCTCATTTGAAAAATCAATCGTAATTTCCAAGCTATCACTTATCACTTGACTGCTTAATCAAGGGAGAAAAAAGTTCATTTCTATAACTATTTGACTTATTGAAATTGAATTTGTTTTTTTTTCTTTTTAAAAAAGTTTTAAATTCATACCTTAGCACTGAAATCCTTGTTTAAATTTATATTTCACATAGTCTGATGAAGATAAAGATGGTGTTTTATTAGTATTTTCCTGAATATTATGCCATATATGATTAAATTAACATCTTTTCTTCAATTTTATACTTTTGGAAATCCCCTTAGGATAGGGGAGGAGACAAATTTTAGCAGAGGATGTAGATGATTTCTATGCTGAATTTGATTTCAGAGTGCCTGCAGCTGGCCAGCTTTGTGCTTAACTAGTATATTACAGTTTAAAAAGTCTCCTAATACATGTTGGATTTTGAAAATCTCTAAATACATTTTCACTGTGGCTTCATGAAAGCAACAATATTAATGCTGATGTGGCAAATAGCCAAGTTTTCTATTTTATATATGCAGTCATTGGTTTAGCCTCATTTTAATTGTCCTGGGTATTAAGTAATTCTTTTGCAAGTAATTTCTTGAAGTTGTAAATTTTATCTTCCAAAGTATTTAAATCTTAAATATAATATTGTACTATTTTCATAGTTTCATATATAACTATTTTCTTCTACATATTATGGGAGAGTTTGTAGAAAAACAAGTATATATGTGCATTATGTGTTTGTGTGCATAAATATAGATCATGTGGATATAGATGTATTTTTGAGTTAAAATATGGTTTTAAACCAAAACTAATAATAATAATAATAAGTCTACCTCTGTAGTTGAAAAACTCATCTGTAAGTCATTTTACTATGCTTCAATTCACTCTCATTTTGTAGAAATGGAACAAATTGGAAGGGACCTCAGTGGCCATTTTTTCTATCACATACCCAAAAAAGAATCCATTCTAGGCCATCCTTATTCAAGTGGTTTTCTAACTTTTGCCTAAAGCTTTCTAATGAAGGAAAATAGATTGAATGAAAGCCCTTTTCTTGAATAAATTAAATACTTGACTTTTCCTAAAAAAACAAAATTGGCAGTATAATGAGTTTTTAAGAAACTAATCTTAAACACAAGAAATCCTAACCTGTATTTTTGTATCTTTATTCTTTTTTGTCTTGTCTCCTACAGATGGGCCTCTGGGTCCCCGAGGATTAGCCGAAGCTACGGAGATGTGCACCCAAGAATGTTTGGTGTTGGGTCACTCTGATAACTGCTGGATGCCTCCTGGCCTGGGTCCCTACCAACAGCCCAAATCTCCTCTCTCCACCTTTGCCCCTCAAAAGGAATGGGTGAAGAAGGACAAACTGGTGAATGGGCACACTTTGACCAGGACCTGGAAAGAAGATAGCAACAGGAACCAGTTCAATGACCGGAAGCAGTATGGTCCCAATGAAGGGCACTTCAACAGTGGCAGCCACATGAGTGACATACCATTGGCTAATTTGAAGTCTTATAAACAGGCGTCAGGAGCTGTGGAGAGTCCCAAGGAACACCAACTATAAGAAATGGCTCCTTGGAACCAAATGACTTTAGCCTATGTAGACTTGCTAATACTGTGTGTGTCAGAGCTTTATGTATTTGGTAGATTTCTAGAACTATGCTTCTTATAACAGGGATATGCACATCTTTGCATTAGCACTATGAAAGTTATGGGAAACTTAAGGGAGAAAATACTTCTACTTCTGTGGTTTGATTTGCCAGAATTGAGTCAACTCCACAACTCTCTCTCTCTCTCTAATGCAAATATCCCTTCTTGAGTTTTGTTTTTTGACCCTGGACTGCTGCTATGAACAACAGAAGATATACTTGGAGAGTGAGAGGTCAAAGAATTGCAATGATTGAAAAGCATATCCAATTAGAAAATTGTGCTCTTGTTGTCATTGATTTGTGCTGGGACCACTATACTTGACATACTTCAAGCAACTTAAATGATAAACTTAAACCTATTGTGCTATTAACAATGTTAGTGGACACTTGTCAGTCAATCAGTGTTCAAGTATTTGTAAATAGAAGCAAGTTATTACTAATGACTTTTGTGTACCTATAACGTTCACCTAAAATATATTGTAGCATAATTCTATGTCTTATTGTTGTTTCTTTTTTCTTTTACTTTTTCTTTTTTTTTGTCTAATTATTTCTTTTAGTGATGTTGTTTATGTGTTAATAGTCTGTCTGACATACACTGTTCCAAGAAAATCAAAATATTTGTGTTTTTCTTATAAAAAGGTTCTGAAATCTTGCTTCTTGCATGACAGCACGTGATACTCATGAGCTGGCAAAGAAACCCATCGACAACATTCGAACAACAAAAAGACTTATGCAAGGGCTGGAAAACTCTGAACCTATACTTTAAAAAAACATTTTATTTTTCAAAGCAGCAAAATTGAAAATAATCTCTAATAAGTAGCATCTAAAAAGTAAGAAATGGAAAAGTAATATTCTCCAGGAAGTGATCCAATCCAAAGTGATCAGAAAGGTTGTTGTCATTCAGGCAAATGAATGAATCACAATTGGAGCACTTGGAAGAAATAAAATCATAATTTTAAAATAGTAGTTATATTTGAACAAATGTGTGTCTATATCTAAGACCGTTTGTATTGCTGAAAAGGCAGCTTTTGTGTTTATGCTCATCTGCGTTAATGTTGTAGTAAAATGTGTTTTAGACCATAGCCACAAAATATTTAATGTGTCGTGCCTTCATGATGTAACAGAGCATTCTCCTGGTAGGCTAGTTGGGGGAAAATAAAGGGTTAAATCTCTAATTATTGCTGTTTAACTGTTTGTTATCATAGTTGGTCAATGCCTGGCAGGTACCAGCATCATGTCACTTAAGTGAAACCCAAAGAGTGACTCCTAATGTTAATAAGATCTCAGTTGCACGTACAAACAAATTCAAATTTGAACATTCTTAGGAGGTTTTTGTTAAGGCATGACAGATGATTTAAACAAATAAATAGCATGCAAAAAAAAGTCCTTACTGAGAAAAGTGAAAGTTAACTTAACACCACAATTAAACATGAGTTTTAAAGGTAATAAATAATAATAATAAAAAATAAAGTTTGCTAATCTGATAGTTAATTTGTTCTTACCAAAAAGTTATTTTGTATATAGCAATTCACTTTTTTTTTTCACATTATAATGATATAAAATGGGTTGGGGGTGCATTGCTTATTGCAGTACTTATGTCAGTTTGTGAAGGGTGTTTGATGACTTTGACAGAATAAATATCTAAACAGTTATCCTTGTTACTGCTTTGCCAGTTCAACGTTATTTACAGTTATTCAGCTCTTGCAATAAATGTTCTGAATTCCCAATTGTGTTGTTACTTCTTTGTGAAAATGGATTCTCTTCTCTTTCATGTGAATTTATGTTTATAAAATTACAATTTAAAATTCTGCAACTCACATGGGGAAGGGAGGGGAAAGGAGGTAATAAAAAACTAATAATGTCACAACCTTTCCTGAGGGTATTTTTTTGATTGTCTACAAGAATCCCTTCCTAAAGAAGTCAGAAAACACTAACCTTAGGCTGGGCCAATTACTATTTTGATGTAAGAATTATGGTTCAGCTTTTGAAAGGTTCACATGTAGACTACAATGCAATCTCAACTAAATGAATAGGTGGTGCTGATAATATCTAAAGACCCAGAGATCAAGGTTAAATCAAGAAAGCTCTGTTGGATTGGAATACATGTCTATAGTTGGTCCATGGAGTAGAACACTGAAAAGGGGGTAGAAACTACCTAACTCCTTGGTCCAGGGGGGAAAAAAAAGTATAAACATTTGAATCGAGGGTCGAACAATTCTTACAACTCAGTTTTCCTATTTTTGCCCTAGGTAACTAGATGATTGTTCATTGATATTCATAAAATAGAATTATTGAATTTTGTGGTTGGAAATGGACCTTAGGGACTAGTCATTCCATTCCTCTCATATTACAGATGAAAAAAACTGAGACCCAGAAACTAAAATGACATTCCTAAGACTGCATTGCTAGTTAGTGGAGGCAAAGACCAGATCTTCTGAACCTTTCTAATAGTTATAATATTTTAAGTCATTTGACAAATACTTATAAAGTGACAACTTATAAAGTGATGCATTATATATGAAAATGTTTGACATAGTTCTAGCTCTTAAGGATCTTACTGAATTTACCCATCAGTTAAATAAAACACCTGCTCAATGTAGTATTTATTATTTGACTTTAGATCCAAATATGGGATTTCCTATCTCTTTGACTGCTCAAACCCTCTTGTCTCTCTCTGGGCCTCAGTTTCCTCATCTAAAGAATGACAGATCATATTATATTATCTCTAAGGTACTTTTCATTTTTCAATACTATTATCTGAAATTATTAATATGGATAATTTCAGAGTAATAGGTACAGCTTAGTGGGAAGTTAATGCATACACATATATGTTTTCCAAGATATATACAATAAACTCATAGGCTTCCAAAATTTTAAGAGACCCTAGTTAAATATTGTAAGGGCTTACTAAGTTTCTGATACAGAGATAAATAATAACTTAAAACCAAAAAAAAATATGACAAAATATGGTTTAAGGTACCTAAATTAAAAATGTGTGTATGTATAATACACATATTTGTATATATAAACACAAATGTATGTGATATACATATGTGTAAATTGTATATAATTATGTTTATATAGTATATACATGATTATATCATATATGCCTATGTAACTATATCAATCACATGAAACTATAGATAATACACATATGCAAATAGATGCATAATTAGTAGTCATGACTTTACAGATTACAAAACTTGATACCTTCCTAGTTCTCATTGGAAATAAAAAAAAAATAGTAATCACATAGCTCTTTCCTTGTACTTATAGAGCCGAGGCTAAGAATGCAGCTGAAGACTAGAGAACATTTCAGCATTTGTTGAACTCTCAGGGCTAGAAGCCAGGAATAATTATTATTAGTGAGAAGATTTGACAGAGAGGGATGAAAGGGATGCCTTGTCTGCCTTGATTCCAACATGTAGGCCAAAAGCATACACTATAGGACTACAAATTAAACTGATGTGAAAAGGGGAAAAAAGTACTTTTTATTTTTTGATAATGACTCTGAGGCTATTGTTTTTACTGTTGTTTTATGATTTAAAAATTCTAGCTTACTTTCCCTAAAATCTATTATCCTTTCTTTTCATTTTATTTTAAACTTTAAATTTATTTCTTATTAGAAGCACAATTATCCCATGGCATATATTCTATAATCTATACTTGTTTACAAACAAATATATTAAACAAAAACTAGATAGCATAATAGATGAAAATATAATAGAGTTAAAAATAACATGCATCTTTATGAAGTAATAGTGTCTCAGAATGAAAAGATAATATTTGATAATAGTTACAGATCCAGGCTTTATGACATACTGCCTTATGAAATTGGTTGTCACAGTCTTTGGACATTAATTTTCCTACCTGTAAAGTTTGGACTATATAATCTTTGAAATCTATTTCAGGTTTAAAGACTATGTGCATACTATTATAAAATAAGTGTTTTGGTATTTTGCAATATTCAGTCACAGCACACATTTTGAGTAATTGCCATAATTGTAGCTACAACCAAAATCATTTTAAAGCCTGGCTACTGGTCCTCCCATTTCATTTTCTTCTTGTCCAATAATATCTACCTTTAGTGTTACTAATTAAGTATATATGATCATCACAATTATTTAATCAAGCTTGACTTTAGAATTTTTTTCATAGGATATCACATACTCTGAAATCCACTTGGGATTAATTTATTGTAAGGATGTCCTCCATACCTCTTTGTGATATTACATTCAGAGTTGATGCTAAAATAAAGTAACTTGGCTTTGCCATAGATTACTAAAAAATTAGAGGGCACTGACTGTTCATAATTCTGAAGAGAGGGGGCCTTTTGAGCATAAATATGAGACTGTAGGTTTTACTATTGGCTCCTTTCTTGCCTTTTTCTCTTTTGTGAACTTCTGAGTGTCTCGATTGGCGTTCTACCATCATTATAGACATTCTCTATTATATCCAGTTGGATGGATATACACAGACAAGATCTCCCATGAGAACATCCTCTCTTACCTTCCTTTTACCCCATTTCCTGACTCCATATTTCTCAGGTCCCATGGAGATGGCAGTTCCACCACTAAGGCATATCTTCACCTTACCTTGCCTCCCTGTTCCTTCTGAATATCTAGACCCAATGGAGGTGGAAGGTGGTAGGGGGGTGATTTGTAGGAGGTGGGGAGTAATGGCAAGATCTACATGACTGCTTCATGTAATGGTGAAAGGGATTCACCAACTACAATAAGTTTTGATGAGATGAAAATCATGAGACTTTAACATATGCCCTCCCTTTATAGTCTAAGGACCCCTAAGTTTTGCTATCTGACCTGCTAAGGGATCCTTACAACTTTTGATCTTTCTTCTCTGCGACTCTTAAATACAGGCTGGACTAGATGACATAGAAGGCCCTTAAATTCTGAGATTTCATTATTTTATGATCCACTTCAATATTTATTAGATGATTACTATGTGCTAAGAGCCAAGAATATGAAGATAATGCAATGGTCCCCAAATCCTTCTCTCCTTTTTTTCTTATAATCAAAATACAATTTTCTATGCCATGCATATATACTCATGCTATATGTTATATTTATACTTGCTTATATTTTAAATAAGAGAGAGCATTAAATTTTCTCAAGGAGCCTATAGTCTTTGAATTGATCTATTTTCTAATCCAATTTCCTTCAATCTGTACTGCCTTCTAAGAACTCCTGATCTGACTTAAGGTATAACTCAATTCAAAGTTAAATCATCTTTTTGTGCTTGTTCACAGTACAAAGATTTAGTGAGCTCCTAAAATTATTTTGGTGAATTTTCCTCTGGAATTATAGAGAGTCTTAAAAGTCTCTTATACACTCCTTCATTAGCTGCAATTCATTACATTGGGACTATAAAGAATAGAGTATCATTTATCTAAAAGAAAGGTTGTATGGCCCAGTAGTCCTGAATCTTACTGTATTTACTGAGTTTTTACATCCTTATACATTTAACTGGGGAATCAAAGGATGTAATTTTCAAATTCTTTTTTAATGAATTCAGTTGCTACAATTTTGTTACAATCAGAACAATGTTTTCCTTAAAAAATGTTTACATACTGTTATCGATGTTTGATTCCTTAAACTATATTTTACTTTATCCAATTAATGTTTGGTAGAAGACAAGGTATTTCAAATATCAGAATATATTTGATTGTATGTTTAAACTCTTAGCAATCTGCATAAGATGCATTTAAAAAAAAAACAAATATGTGCAATGATTGAAATTGCACAAATCAACATAGAAGCAAAAATGATAAGGGCAAAATAATTCAACTACAATACAATCAATATGAAAAATAAAAGTTTTTCCAAAGAAAACAAATAATTTTTTAATTAATATTTTATAAAAACAAACATTCCCTTCCATTTTATCAAATATGCATATATATACATGTGATAAATGTGTACATGTAGAGATGCATATATAAATACATGTGTATTCATATACAAATATATGCATGCTAGATAGAGGTCCCTATTCTACTTATAACAATGTGCAACATAAATTTTTTCATATGCTGGCACAATCTCCAAGTTATAATCTGGATGACACAAGCTTATTAAGTGTCCCTTTCCCAAGAGCTGACACAATCACTGAATTATATAGTATATATGACAAATTCAGAGACACAATTTGGTACTTTCTTTGGGCAGTATCAGATGTAGGGGATGAATTCTCAAAGGGCATATTTTATATGTCCTTTGTCATGATGAGAGAGGATTTTCATATTCTTGTGATGTAAAATCACAATATCTCATGAAAGTACCCCCTCAAATCCTAGAACTTCACCCAAACTTTGGCAATCCCTGATACTATACATATTCTGACCAATTGAATTAAAATGAAATGTCCACACCGGGTGATACCATTCAAGGGATGGTTAGAATGACATAGCATATAAGGGAACATTTCATTTGGTGCTTTGGTTTAATGGGACCACTCATCCCACAAACCAGTGTTAAAAAATTAAGTCCTATTTGCATCTATAAAAAAAAGAATGCATGTTAGCAAAATGAGTGACAAATGCCTCTCCTTCATTAAAAAGGACATAAAAATGTTCGAGATAAAAGTCATAGAAATAATACAATATGCTACTCTTTGGTCTGGTTTGTAGACAGACCATTGCTTGTATGGTCACAATCTCCCAACAATATACTGAGTATATTATAGATATTATAGATATAAGTGATTAAAGGCTTGGGAAAGGGTAAAATTGCAGATATTAATAGAAACCTACCAAGAAGACACCCAAATTAAAACAAAAATCTATGTGCTTAGAGGTAGTTCCCAGTTCTAAACTTGGGAATTTCAGTGTTCTCTTTCTGTCTCAAGAAATGTCCATAAAGGTTCCTTTATGAACATAGCATTTGTTTTGAATAGATATTTTTACTGCTCAACTGAATTAATCTACTCTATGCTTGACTAACATATAAATGAGTAATATGTCTCAAAAGTAGTCAAAACACTGGGTTTGACTTCCCTTATCTGCTTTTAAATTGTTCTCAGCTGAATTTACTCTTTAAAAACAATGTACCATATCTATTATTTCTAGGTTCAAGCCCAACTGATAGAATTTTGGCTTCTCTAGCCTCTTTGTCTTCTTAGATTTAGACTATTGATCCTTTCTGAAATGGACATTATTTTAGCCCAATCTCTCCAGTACTACAGATTGTCAAATTCAAAAATCATCAGACTTTCTCAGAATTTTGAGTCACAGTAGCTGTTTCCAGTAACAGCAAGTGCTAGAGGGAAGGATTTGAATTCGGGTCTTGCTTTTATTCAAAGTATAATGTTGTTTTTATTATACCAACTTGCCTTTTTATCTACTTGGCACTAATTCTATATTGAAATTAAACTCATTTTTCATAAAAGGTGTTTTTGATTCATTTCTAAAGAATAAATTGATCTTCAATGAAATGTTCATGCATTTAAGTGGTTTTAAGTCAACCTATCCCTTCCTTCTTTAAAGGTAAATATATATTTTATGAATCACATAGTTAAATATTATATTTTTGTTGATTTATGTCTTATCTTTCACATTAAAAACAAATTTTCCATTTGATCTCAAGATAAAAGGAAACTTACAATGACCGTAGTTTAATTTGTATTACTAGGTATTCCCACTGAAACCCCAAATATTAAATAAAATGCTAAATTCCTTTTACAAGACCTCAGTGCAACTATTTGTAGCTACCATCACTCTACATTCAGTTATACCTTCTGTTCCTTATGTTAGAGAATCAGGTAGGAATCATAGTGAGCTTCACATAGTGAGCCAATAAACAAAACATTAAAATGGAACAAAAATTAGTCTTATGATTAACTTTAGCAAGTCTATTTTCTTCTCCACATGCAGATTTAACTCCCATTGACATCAAGGAGAGCTAAGTGCTCATAAGGAGGGGAGAACAGACTTCCTTATCATTGTACAGGATGTGATATGTTAAGCTTCAAAGCATAAATGCCCTCACTAACTGCGTCAATGATCACAATGGATTGTACTTACATCTCCAATTTGGCTTATTGTTTGAATGGGAAAGTATCTCTTTTTCTGACAAACAATTATAGCTATGAATTAGTTAAAATGCTAAGAAGATCATATAACATAGTTCATTACTTCCTTCCCCTGCCCCAAAAAAAAGAGTGATTGTCTCAAATAGCAGACTCCCTGCAGTTACCAACTATTCAGAAGTCCTTTTTGGAATATTATTTTGTAGCACAGTGTGATATTAAATGGCATAAGATATAAACATTCAACTAATATTAACTAAATATTATCACAGTATCATTCAAGGAGCTATTTGTGCCATTAGGTAATTTTCAACTGATGGCTTCTTCTTTCTGTCTAATGTATGACCTTTAATTATTTTTCTATGGCATAATTGCAGGTGCATATAATTGCACATCAGGTGAATGTCACAATATCTCTCTTTGTAAAAGCACACAATGATTGGTAGGAGGAAAACTGCTAATTTGAAAATTATATGAGTAACATGGAAGCTCTAGCATCATGAGTTGCCTAATATCTCAGCCTGGATCTTTAAGTCTTTAGATAGTACACTCCTTCACTTTCATAATAGCAACTTAAACCCTATTAACTGGGGACCTCTTCTAGATTTCCCTAATCACCGGTCCTCAGTTTCTCTAGAATCTTTTATGAACTATCCAATGGAAAAGAAAGATGCATATTTTTTCCATTGACTATGACTATCCTCTTTCCTGGATAATAGCAAATACTCTTCTGTATTCTTTAAATATATCCAAATCTCCCTCATTCTTAAAAAAAAATCTTTTTTTTTTTTTTTTACAGTTTTCATCTTTATTGACTTTCCTGTGGGTTTCATAACTGTTGACCATTTTCTCTTGGTTGCTATTTCTATCTTTTCATGATTCTGTTTCTATTGGCTTTCCCCCTACCTGTATAATCTCTAAGTTTCTATTTCCTTTAGCAGATCTTCATTTATTCTACTAACTCTGGTACTATCCCAAGGCTCTGGCCTAAGCTCTCTTCTCTTCTCTCTTTCACATTTGTACACTTCTAAAAGTTACTCGTGATCTCTATGTAGATTACTCCAGGAACTAGGTTTATTTGTATCTCTTCTTAGTTCCTATTTATCGTTAGTTGTTTTAAACTGAATGTTTCATAGGCATCCCCATATACATAAAACAAAATTTATTATCTTTCATCCCACACTCATTTCATCCCTGTTCTAGCCCAGAGTGTCAAAATCATTAAGGCTTGCAAGTTTAGTGATATAATCCTTGATTCCTCACTCTCTTTCACTGCACATATCTGGCTTTTTCTTAGATCTTGTCATTTTTACATTTATAACATCTCACAGCTTCAGGATACAGTGGATAGAGTGCTAGGTGCAGAGTCAGAGCAGATTAAATTTTACTTCACACCCTTACTATATGGGTGACACTGGGGAAGTCACTCAACTTCTGTTTGACTCAGTTTCAGCATCTATAAAATGGGGACAATAATAGCACCTATCTTCCAGAGTTGTGAGGATCAAATGAGAAACTTTTAAAACATTTAATATAATGTCTAGTACTTAGAAAATGCTATATCAATATAAGCTATTATATATTCCCTTCTCTACATTCTTATAACCACAAGTCTCTACACAGTTAAAAAAAAGTGATTCCCTATAATTTTTAGGATTAATATACTCTGGTGCTCAAAGCTCTTCACAAAATGTCCTTACCTACCTTTCCAAACTTATTATATATTACTTCTTTTTTACTCTATGCTCCTATCCCACTGGCTTATCTGGCTTAGAATTCTTTTATTTTATATGTACATATATATATATATGTTATATATATACATAAACATCTACATATATATATTTGTATACAGATAGTTTTCAACATTCACCTTTGCAAAACTTTGTATTCCAAATTTTTCTTCCTCTCTTCTGCCTTCCCTCTTCCCAAGATAGCAAGCAATCCAATATAAGTTGAATATGTGCAATCTTCTAAACATATTTAGTAAGATCAAAAGGGGACAAAAAACCATGAGAATGAAAAAAACAAATAACCAAAAAAAAAAAAAGTGAAAATACTATACTTTAATCCACATTCAATCTCCCTAGTTCTCTATCTGCTTGCCAATGACACTTTCTATCACATCTATTGGAAATTTCAAGAATCACTTCATTGTTAAAAAGATTGGCTTAGAATTCTTAATGACCTATATGACTAAGTTCAAGTACTATCTTCTATGAAAACCCATCCCTTTCCAGCTACTATTGCATCCTCTTTTTATTTACTTTATCATTACTTTATATTTATTGACTATGATCAAATGTAACAAACTCCTTGAAATCAGGAAGTACTTTATGGCTTGGTATCCTCAGGACTTAAACCATCATACATGGAGTATGGGAGGACCATGTAATAAGACCATGGATTTTCCCCTTGCCCATGACATGAGTTGATCTAGGATTCTTTCCCCCCGAAAGGCATTAAGTCATTCCTGGTGTTCAATTGGCCAAAGAAGGTAGTTCTCCATCTATGTCTCCCCTGAAGCAACTTCCTGATAGCAGCTGGCAATACAGGAAGGATTTCCTCATCATCTAAGGGTAAAAAAGTTCTTAGCAAAAACTGGGATTGCCTCTCCCCAATTAGACTGGGAAAGTCTATTTCCCTGATTTCTATGGGGAAGGGGAAGGGAAAGGAAGGAGAGAGGGAGAGAGAGGGAGAAGGAGTGGGGAAAAGGGAAGGAGAGAGAGAGAGGGAGTGAGGAAGGAAGAAGAGAAATCTGTTTCAGTAAAGACAGATCACTATGAAACAGATTCCTTTTTTCTATGGTGCTCTCTCTTTGTAGATGACTCTTTCCCTTACAACAGATCTGTCATTGTTTCTTCTGTTGTCCTGTATAAGCAATACTAGTAAACAATGTTCAGCTTCTCAGGTGCCCAAGAAGTGTGTATGTGTGGGTAATGCCAGCTGTCTTTCATGATTCTACAAGGCTCTGTATTAGAAGACACAACACAGGAGAGAGCCCTGCCCCAGACATGAGCTTCTCAAGAAATCCATAAACTGCTGGGCCAGGCGGGGTGCAAGGATATACCCACATTGATTTTCTGCAGTTCAGAGAATCATCCTTATAATCTGAGACTC
Organism: Myrmecobius fasciatus; assembly: GCA_023553655.1. Classification (NCBI taxonomy): domain Eukaryota; kingdom Metazoa; phylum Chordata; class Mammalia; order Dasyuromorphia; family Myrmecobiidae; genus Myrmecobius; species Myrmecobius fasciatus. Next base: position 11,139 of record JAJPUD010005934.1, on the reverse strand, counting down.
GCAAGAACTACTCACAGAGTAGGGATTGCCCCATTAGAATTGCCCCTGTAGATGTGGCTCAGTTGACAAATAAGTAACTTCTCATAGTCCACAGGAATAAAAGAATACTTATTCAAAACTGAAGTGTATAGGGAGCAGGGGAAAGGAATAATCCATCAATCATCTTTATGGGGATACCACACATTCATTTTAGGTTCCATTTTGTTAGCTCCTGCTTTGAAGCTCACATTCTGCAGAGAGCCAAGACAATTAGTATAGGGTGCTACCTGTTTCTTTTATAATGAGGTGAAAGGGAAATGCTCACCTTCCAGTATCATATACTTGTTGCAAAAATTAAACCATACATGTCTAAGTCCAAACCAGAGAAATATTCTTCAAAAATTAACCTGTCCATTACTAATGACAGCAAGGTTTTAAAAACTTTTCTTTGTTCACTGTTTACTTGCAATTACTTGCATGCCTGCTTTTCTTTGAATTACTTTGCTATTGCCTGTACAATTACAGGCTTCTAAATCTAAAAGGTCATTTAGCCTGAATACCTATTTCCAGGCAGAAATGCATTTAAACCACCAAAGGCAGATGAAATATCTCTACAGGAGGATATTACTTTGGTTATGCATTGCAGTGTCTCATGAAGCAATTTCAAACTTGGAAGGAAGAAACTGAAGTACTTAACTATTTAGTGCATGGTTTATGCCTTACACAATATTTAGAGGTAGAGGAATTTCATATAAACTCTTTTCACTTAAATAAAAATATAAATTGAACAAGAGTTAAGAGATTTAGCATATAAACCCTACTACTTTTAAAAGAAAAATAAAAAAGGAGATAATGGACCAGAGTCTCATTCAACAGAGCAATTGGTATTTTATGAGATGAAACTTGGTATATATAATTGACACATTAGTCAGTCTACTTTCATCCACTGATGAAGCTAGACTATTAGCTCTGTTCAAAAATCTCTGAAACACAATGAGCCTTGATGTGCACTTACAGAAGATGTCTATGAGTTCATAAGAAGATGTCTCAAATCAGTGCTGTTTCTTTAGTCTTAATCTTAAGTATCAGAAGCTATCACCAGATTTCTCAGTTGCAAACTTTTAACACTGTACTAGATTTGCAAGTTCCCCTGTCAAGTAAAAAAATTAAAAAAAAAACCCACTAAAATTAAAAAATTAAAAATTAAAATTCCCAGTAAACACTTGTAGTCTGACAGTACTTGGAATAAAATTAGAATGTTTCATAGCCATCAGTTTATTTAGGAGGGCAGCCCCTCATGCTCTATTCCCATTTTTCATTAAAGCTATTTCTGTGAGGGATAGATATATTTTTTTTTCCATAAAGCATCTCAGTAGAGATTTAGCAAATGTGAAGAATGCAAGCATTCAAATTTTAATTCAACAGGACAATGATCAAACATCAATTTCAATTTTTCAATATCTCTCAAATTTGGCCTTTTCAATTCCCTGATATTTCTAACACCATGATATGGGTCTTGTCCCCCACACTTAGACTATTGCAATAGCCCACTGATTGGTCTGCTGTGATCAATATCTCTCTGCTTCAATCTATCATTTATTCATCTGCCAAACTGATTTTTTCTAAAAACTGATCATGTCACCCCAACCACTCGTATTATGAATATATGAATAAACTTCATATTACATCCAGAATCGAACACAAAACCTTGGTTTGGCTTTTGAAGCCCTTCATATCTTAGTTTCCCCTATCTTTAGAGTCTTTTTATATTTTACATCCTTCCCCCAATGTTTCAATCCATTGATGCCGATGAACTTGGTATATCTGTGATATGGAAAATTTCACTGATAGTCTCCCATGTCTGTAATTCTTTCCCTCTTAGCTTCCCTATATTCTTTCAAACCCCATCTAAAACTTCACCTTCCTTAGGAGTTCTTTTTCTGATTCCTCTTAATTCTAGTGCCTCCCTTCTGTTTGTTTCTTATTTATCCTGCTCATATCTTGTTGGTCTGTAGTTGCTTGTATATTGTTTCTCCCACTAGATTGTATACTTTTATAGGGCAAAGCCAACTTGCCCAACTTTTTTTTTTCATCCCCAGTGGTTAGCACAATGCCTGGAATATAATAGATAAGCACTAAATAAATGTTTGTTGAGCTTATTGACTAGTAGGTGGAGAAAATTATAGGAAAAGCACAGGAGAGTGGGGATGCAGAATGGTAGGAACCCAGAAAAGGAATTCTAACGTTGCTATATATTCTTTAGAATATAAAAATATATTACACTTCTGGAAGGCAGGAATTATCTCCTTGCCTCCCACACGCAACACCTAGCAGGGTGACTTCTACATAGTAAATACTTAATAATTGTTCATTGAATAAAACTGAACCAACCCTAATTTCCAGCTTTAATGAAGTTTATTTATCATTTTATTGAAAAGTATTTTTAAACTTAATCAAATTTATGTGAGAATGTCTAAACACACACACACACACACACACACACACACACACACACACACTTTTTAGCTTCTTTTTAGTTTCCATTAGACTGTGAACTCTCTGACAATAGAGATTATTTTACTTTTCCTTTGTTCCCAGAATATAGGGCAATGCCTGGCACATAGTAGGTGTTTAATAAATGCTTGTTTACTTGTTGATTTTGAAGTCCTCATCTTGAATAATATATTATTTGTAATCTATAAGCATAATAAATTTTCATTGTCAACTGTGAGCAATTCAGGAATTGTGAAATGCTTGCCTAAACAAGGCTATAAACTAAGGTGAATAGAAATGTCAGGAAAGCTTTGATTCAGTGCCTTTAAATTATTAATTTTTGCTATCCCTTCTAGATTGCTGGCTTGGGCTCTGTCCTGCTTTCTAGGATAATTGGAGTAGAAATATGACATATAGGCACACACACATGAATTAATTCTATAGACTACATTCTATGCATGGATTAGATTCAATATTATATATAATACCAAATTTACACACGTACACAAAACCATATGTATATACGATACATATTTATGCACATATATACATGAACATTGTCATGGGGACAATATCTCCTAACTGCTACCAAATATATTTTTATCATAACAACATAGAAATTATGGAATTACAAACCTAGGTTTTATTATTATGCCTCAATACAGGTTCAGACCTCAGAGAAAACTGAATGCTAATTAGGATTCTCAAAAGTTCCCTTATGGGTAAAACCATGTCAGAATGACAAAGAAATAATTCATTTACAACTGGTGATCTTGTACATTCCTCTTGGACTATTAAAGTTAAAAAGATAACTCTATAATCTCATACTTCCTGCAGTGTCAAAAGTTGAACCAACATAAACAGAGCCAATCTCATATATCCCCAAAGAAACAAACTTTACGGGTAAACTAAATCAGATTACAGATTAAATAATATTTAGAAGGTTCACAAATTGTCTGAAGAGAGTTTATATGTCACCTGGGAGTCAAGGACTGCCAGAGACTGAACCTTAAAACCATGACCCTTTTAACCTTCTCCCCTTTTCCCCCCTTTGCCAAAAGACTGAACCTTAACCCTTTTCACCTTCCCCTTCCCCACCCTGACACAAATATCTGAATATCTAAGAACAACCACTGCATATTCCAGCATAAGCATGCAGAACGACACACCTCAGGAAACTACAAGATATCATTGTTCTACTCCACCCTTGGAGCCCCTAACCTTTGACACCTGACCCCCACCCCTCATTTCAGAGTGTCACACCCCATCTGTCTTCTTGCTCAATGTGCTGTTACTACATTGTGGTCATCTGCCTATATATACTCTGTGCAAACTCAATAAACTCGAGACATAATCTACCATAACCTAGAGTTGTCTCCTTCCTCTCTGCGATCCTGTCCCCAGACCTCTGTGTCTCCCCAGGCCATTCGGCCTTACGAGCTCTGCTCCCCCGGCTTATGTCCTGCTCGCTTGACCCACGTTGATGACCTGCTGGTCAGGTCAAAGGACAGTTGAGATTCTTCATCTGACTTCTTATCTAAGGAATGTTTAACGCTCTAGGCAAAATTATATATCGCATGGGACAGGTTTTGAACAGGTTAATATGAAACAAAAGTTGCAGGAGGAATAAAAGGAAATAAAAAATTTCTATAAGTATGCGACTATTATTATGGTTATATAACTATACAGACACATATGTGTCTGTATCCATCTATGTGTATATGTATAGATACACACATACACACATATCTTTTCTTTTATAATAAGGCTAAGATTAGTAGCATAATAATATTTATACCCTGAGATGTTACAGAAAATTGATATGCAATAATTGCTCAGGGATAATTGTGAAAATAATTTTAGTAAGATATTATAATATAACTGATAATATGGTGAGACTAAGTTGTAGTATCTTATTAATATAACTGAGTTATACTACCACTTTAAAATCAATATATAACTTGGTTTATATTTAAACTATATTTTATCAGTATGTAATAATTATTGAATATAATGATAATAAGTTTTATTACCATAAGGCAGTCTTTCCACTCAGCATAAATGATTCCTTTTTTTTTTTTATAATTCCATTTTGTGATTGAACTATTTTGAGTAAATCGATTTTCAATAATACATTAGCTGAATGATAGGATATAATAAACAATATGTATATATTCCTACAAACATCTAATAATATATATAAGCCTTCCAGATAGATTACCAAAGAAAACAATATTAGGAACAACTTTATCAATAATTTTGACTTAAATCACCAAGCAAGCAACAAATGCACTTTAGTTAAAAGTAGAAAATACTCACAGAGACACTAACCACCATTAGATTGTTCTTAAGTCTTGCTTAGGGCTGTCTCTTGCTTTCTTTTTACTTGATAATTGGCAAATTCCTCATTGCTTTGAGGGCCCTGATGATTGCTTAAGGGAAGGAGACCCCTGCCTCCAGCTGAGCAGAGAGGGAAACTCACCAAGCTAGTAGGAAAGAAGCCAATCAGAATAGCTAAAACTCAAGGTGGTGATAGTCTCTTTTTAGAGGGTTTTGTTTTTGTGCTTTGATTAATCAAGTTTAATTGCAGTGCATTAAAAAAATATAAGACTAATTAGTGTTAGGTCTCACAGCTAGCTCTATCTCACTTGCATGTCATGGCATTGTTTCCCTGATGTCAAGGTCCTTTCAAATGAAGGACAGACAAGAACAATAAGGTGATCTACTATACTAATGACCCCATTGTTTTGGTTTGTTTTGTTTACAAATAGAGAGTTGGAGGGAAAACATGAGGGAGGGAAACGTTTGGTTATTGAAAAGGCAAACCTGGCAGCCTTTATTTATTTTATTAAGAAATGTGCTTTTATTAAACAAAGGAAAATATGGATATCTGGTGGAATTTTTTTGAAATTCAGACCTGAGGTCTGTATAACATATCATCTCAAGAGCATTGGACTGAGATGGGATAGTTTCAGGGGTAAATAGTTCTTATTTTATGTCCTTGTCAATTTTAGACTTTTCTTTATGTAACCCTAGACCCTGAGCAACTCACAAGGCAAGGATAACTTGATTAAAAGGGAAGTGAAACTCAAGCACAGCAGTTCAAAGTTAAAAACAAGAAATATAATCCTGCTATTTGTGCTAGTTAATCATCTTAGTCAACCAATTGATTAATTAAATTAAGCTGTTTGGCAGATATTTTACCTGATAGATGACATAACAATAGCTAACATTTATATAACACTTATACTGTGCTAAATGCTTCACAATAATTATCTCATAGGAGACCTCATAAAATCACTAGGAAATAGGGGGTATTACTATTCCCATTTTATGGATACAGAAACTGAAGCAGAGCTTGTTACTTACCCAAAGTCACACTGTGAGTGAATAATTGAGGATGGATTTGAACATCTACTGCTCCACCTAACTACATATATATGAAGTTAGTATAACTTGTTCAATATTGTTTTAAATTTTCAACCCTAGAAGGAGACAGAAGTTTGCATTCAAATATACTCTAATGGTGTAAACAGTGTCCTTGATTGTATGTGTGTGGAGGGCTGGAGAGACCCCAAATCTCAAAAACCCTCCTGTTGAGATAGGAGGGGCCCCACCCACCTATTCACAGGCAAACTTGCAATTCAATCAGAAATCTTGACTGAGGGCATAATCACCACTCTTTATTTCCCCAGCCTGAAGCCTTAGAAGACAAAATAAAAGAGTGACTCTGAACCCCAAATCTTCGTTGATTTCCCACAAGGGAAAGGCCCCCTGAGCTCCAGCTCAGTGTAAACTCATCGTGGCTATTTCCTACACAAGGAAAAAGCACACTGAGCTGCTGCTCAGTGTAAACCCATCTTTGCTAATAACCTACCTTCACTTCTCCCCTTTTAGAACTGTCTTGCTAAGAAAGCTGCTTCTCCAAAGCTATAATAAACCCATTTTGCCATAAACCTTGTGCCTCATTTCTTGGGGTTTGTGTATTCTTCCACAAAGCCCATGACTAGTCAAAAAGGGGTCCCCTCTCCCCCTTTCTCCCCTCATCACTAAAATATTAGTTAATCTACTCATTGTTTAGCAATAGACTATTCCATCTTCTCTCAAAAAAGTTCTCTCTTCAAAATCCAGATCCACCCAATCTAATCTATCATGACCATTTTTTTTTTGCTTAAAAGAAGTCAAAAGCACAATTATACCATTTCCTTTCTCCTTTTCAAGCTAAATTTTCACTTGTTCAAGACAGTCATCTTAGAGAATAGTTAACAATAGCCTTCCAGCTGTGGGAGAAAATCATCTGAGGGAGTGACTGGAGGGTGGTCTCTTTCCAAACCTTTGTACATTTAATACTTTCCTCTCTTTTTTTCCCCTATTTGTCCTGCATGTGCTGTAGTTTATACATAAGTGCTTTTCTCACTCAGAGGGTTAGCATCTTAAGGGCAGGGATTATTTTTTGTGGCCTCTTTGTATTCCCAGTACCTAACACAGTAGACATTTAATGAATGATTGTGTGTATAGATGGCTAATATCTATAATTGTAGAAACATGTATTTATTTATTGACAATGTTTGAATGCATTAATACATAGCTGCTGATAGCTATGAATATGCAGAGATGTAAATGATATATCGTAGGCCATAATAAATAACCTGAAAGGCAAGCATAACCAGGTACACAGGTTTGTACTTTTAGGATAGAACTGCCTTTTTACTCTTCTTCATCCCTATGGATCGAGGCAATTTCCATAGATTCCCCTTCCCTCTCTCAAGCACCTGCATTCAAGCTGTTAGGACTTGGAACAGTGGGATGAGCTGAGCACACAAATCCTGAGATTCCTATAGGTCTGGAAGAGCATGCCTGAACTGGAAATGCTCAGGGGACCATTCTTCAGCAGCTGTGTTTCCACACAGTTGAAACCAAGGACCAGCTGGTCTCACTCCAAAATCATTCAATAAATTTGGTTTTCGAAAAAATAACTTTTACTTATGGTTTGTCTTCATTTTCTGGATTGGCTGCTGATTTACCACAATAAGGGACACTCATTTAGAAAACATGTGTTGCTGAATGGGGGAGAGGGAAGAACAAAGCAGATATATCAATTCTATAATCCTTGATCCACCCATCCTCTCCCCAAACAAAATACTACCTTGCAGATTGATGTGCTGTGAGGAATGTGCTTTATGAATCTATTATTATGAATTATTATTATTATTATTACATCCAAAAGTTGTGCTTTTATTGAAGTAAGAACTCCTAGTATGGTAACACCCTTTTCTACATAAATTACAATCAGTCTACAATTTATATTCTTAGAGAGTACCTTTAGCCTTAATGAGATAAAGCCATTGGTTAAGCAGTTTGTAAATTTCAGAGACAACTCTTCTTGACTCCAAGTATAATACTCAAACCACTACCTCAATCTTTTTCAAATTATCATTATTATTACTTCTGAAATTTTGCACTTCATTCAACATTCTATTGCAGAATTATATAATAACATAACTGAATGGGGATAGCACCAAATTCTTTTTTTTTTTTAATCTATTGTTGAATAGGTAGAATTTTATAGAAGTTAAAATACTAAGGTCATACAAGTAGTTATTGATAAAATTAGACAAATTTAAAATTAGGATTTCTTTATGCCTAGGCCAAAGTCTTTCAGTCCCAAATTCCTGCCCCCATAAACAAGGCCTTAAGGGTAGATATTGATGCTTCTTCAAACACCTTAACTTCAGAGTTCTACATACTATTGAGTTACAATGACCTATTCTTACAATCCACCTTAATTACAAGCAGAAATGGTGAATATCTTGATTTTGCTAATCACCTATACCTACCATATCTTTGCTTATAAATTCTGAAGGTTTGTATTGATCATATTTTTGTTGTTTTATGTTTTGGGGGGCCTTTCATTATTCCATCTTCTTTTCCTATGCCTTTGGCCACCAATGACATTCTTTAAATTTATTATGATCTCAATTCCCTCTTCCTCTCAGTTTCTCCTCCCTCTTCCTAAGCCTCTACACTAGGTCTTTCTACATTCATCTCCCTTTGTCTTCTCTCAGATACTATCTCCTCTCCTGGACTTCTTTCCTTTTTTTTTCTTTTTTTTTTAATTTAATTTAATTTGCAAAACATAGGTATGGGTAATTCTTCAACATTAACCCTTACATAGTTTTCTGTTACAAATTTTCCCCCCCAACTCCCCACCCCTCCCCTAGATGGCAGGATATCCACTACATGTTAATTATGTTAAAATACTTGACAAATCGAATATATGTATACATATTTCCAAACTTATCATTGTTGTGCAAGAAAAATCGTATCTACACGAAAGACATATCAGATAAAGGAAACACAATGTAAGCAAACATCAATCAAGAGTATGAGAATGTTATGTTGTGGTCCACATTTCACATCCCTCTCTCTGAGTGTATATGGCTTTCTTCAGTGAACCTGATTTTTCTATGTCATTTCCACTAACTCCAAGAGAATTTCTTTGAAATTCTTTCCTTCTCTTTTTCTTCTATTTTCCCTTTTGGGCATCTTCTCAGATTGTAATGATTCAATTAATTTGATGCAGTTTATTCCCAGATATACATAGCTTTGGAAGGTTGTCATCTCCTCTCACCTGGATTATTTCAATAGCTTCTAATTGGTCTCTCTGTCTCAGTCTTTCATTCCCATGCAATCCATCCTTCACACATCTGCTGAAATGATTGTGTTTAATAAATTTTTATTTTTTGACTTGATTGACTGATTCTACAATCCCAGATGCTTCCTCTCAGACGTCAAATTTGTGAAGCAAAATTTTGATCATCTGACATAAATTACCACTCTAAAGCCAAGACCAAAACCCAATTCTCTTGACTCCTAGGCTACATCCATTCCTATTATTTCTTCTCTTTTCCCTCTCTAATTTCCCAATAAAATCTCTTTTATTTTGTTCTTCCTAATTCCATATATGAAACATAATCATGTGATCACTCACTTCTCTATTATACTGAAGCAATAATAAGATTAGTTTTAAAATTACCTATTGGATCTTGGATAAGTCAATATCTGGATACTTTAGTTTCCTCACCTATAAAATGAGGCAGCAAGATTAATTGGCCTTTAAGCTTGCTTCTCTCCCTAGAATTTATGATCTACTGGATTACAAACTTTACAAGACCAGTAACTGTCTCTAGTTTCAACTTTACATTTCCATATTCATTATCCTTTCATTTGCTTAAATCAGTCATCTGAGGGAATAGTTAACAATAGCCTTCTACCTGTGGGAGAAAATCATATGAAGTGTGGTTAGTGGGTGATCCCTTCCTATCCTTCTTAATCTTAATGTCCTCTCTCTCTCTCACTTATTTCCTTAACTATGTTGGAAGAATTACAAAAAAAACTTTTTAGTCAAGAGTAAGCAAATAAATATTTATTTATTGCCTGTTCCATGCAAGGGACTGGGGATATCAAGAAAAGTAAAAATTAGTCCCTGCTGTCAAGGTACTACATTAGACTACAATCTAATGGGAGAGATTATTTGCAAACAATTGTACAAACAGTTTAGGTACAGGATAACTTACATGTAATCAACCAAGGAAAGACTCTAGAATCAAAAGGAGCAAGAAAGGCTTCTTATAGAAAGTGGAATTCAAAACCAAGGACAAAAAGCATATAGATTAAGAAGTGTGTATGGGTTGTAACCTGCACCAGTGCACAGATTACCCACACTGACAAAATTAATCATTGTTGAAAGAAAAAAAATTGTCATTAGAGCTTCACCTTAATAAATTAGACAAGATCAAGAAAATGAGGCAAAAAGGAGGTCATTATAACCTACAAGAAATATCAGCTTTTCAAGATGAATTTACGTAATAAGAGAAGCCACCTCAATAGGTTCACAATTCTTAAGGGAATGGGCTAATGTTATTTCAATGCTAAGTTTACAACCCAGGTAGAATATTGATTTCTGAAGGAGATCAAAGCATGTGACTTAACATGTATTTCAGATCCCCTTAAGAGAGGGCTATCATATTCACCTGTACGAATTCTGTCTGTGCTATGGAGAAGGCTTTCACATATACTTCCAATAGGTATCAGAAAATCATGAGAATATTGGAATTTATTTGGCAGTAATGGGTTGTTTCTAATATTAAAACTGATAGGTGTATCTGATCATTTTCAAGCTTGCCAGATTTATATTTTCTAGGGGAATTGAATCACATTGATTCTTTTCATTTATGGCCTTATGTTCCTAAGGACACAAACTTCTGTGTGAAGTTGCATATGAAAAATTGAAGATCATTCATAATTACTGACCACCATGTGTTTGCTGCCAAAAGCAAATCAAAAAGATCAGGAGGCAGCTACATAAAGAAGACTATTTTATTTACAACAGAAAACTGTTCTGTAGTACTGAGAGACAAAGGTGAGTCTGACTGCCTAATCAGCCAAAGTGAATACCTGGACCTCTGAGAATAAGGCCACAATAAGAATTTTACCTGACATACCCTCGTATGCACCTAAATCAAGAAATCAGATCATGAAGTGTTCCTTACATATATTGACTCTGTTCTTACTTATTGATTACAAACATGGATATTTTTAAAAAGAAAAAACAAACCCCAAATTAACATTTATAACCTAATACTGAAAATAACTATCTGTTATTTT